>JAUCMX010000003.1:1694681-1702181 GCA_033459395.1 Hemibagrus guttatus
GCAGTGTCAGTGTGTGTGTGTGTGTGTGTGTGTGTGTAAGGAGTCTGCAGTGTCAGTGCGTGTGTGTGTGTGTGTGTAAGGAGTCTGCAGTGTCAGTGTGTGTGTGTGTGTGTGTGTGTGTGTGTGTGTGTGTGTAAGGAGTCTGCAGTGTCAGTGTGTGTGTGTGTGTGTGTGTAAGGAGTCTGCAGTGTCAGTGCGTGTGTGTGTGTGTGTGTAAGGAGTCTGCAGTGTCAGTGTGTGTGTGTGTGTGTAAAGAGTCTGCAGTGTCAGTGTGTGTGTGTGTGTAAGGAGTCTGCAGTGTCAGTGTGTGTGTGTGTGTGTAAGGAGTCTGCAGTGTCAGTGCGTGTGTGTGTGTGTAAGGAGTCTGCAGTGTCAGTGTGTGTGTGTGTGTGTGTGTGTGTGTGTGTAAGAAGTCTGCACCCTGGGGCAGGTGCTGTTGCACTGGGGGGTACATCGTCAGTGGTTGAGAAGCATAGTACACTGGTTGCATTTGCTGTGGTGGAACTATAGGCATGGCTTGTGTCATGGCCGCTGGCTGTGGAATCGGAAGTGCAGGCTGAGCCACAGGAGGAGCCACTGGTTGTGCTACCAGCACTGCTGCTTGCTTTGCCACATTTTTTCTTCTTTTTTCTTTTCCATAATATCTTGTTTGTTGCGGGCCAATTTGCTTAGCTGGGCCTTGTGGAGCTGCATAACCAGACTGTCGGCCGCCTTCTTTGCTTCTCTCTCCTTTCGTCGGTGTAGTTCCACATAATGTACGATATTAGCTTCAAAAGTAGGCCAAGCCATTGTGCTCAGTCCCACCACTGTGTCTAGTTGATCTTGGACTTCCCTTGGAAGAGCCTTCTTCACCATCATTCGGAACAGGGTCTGGCTTGCTGCTGTTTCATCCCATGCTCCTCCCATTTCTTCTCTCCAGGCCTTTTGTAGCCTCAATACAAACTCTGCTACACTTTCATCCTCTTCCATTTTGATCTTTTCCACTCTTCCTGGATCTGCCCGTGTTGGATATGAATCTCTTAGAGAGTGCCAGATGCTGTTACAGTGAGGCCCAAATGATCTCGGGTCATATATCTGTCCCTCTGCCTCTTTCTTCAAATTTACATTTTGAAATATTTCAATCATTTTCGCCTTTCCTAGTGATTGGGACAATATTGCCTTGATGTCTCCCAGGGCTAGCATTTGTCCCATTGTCTGCTCCTCAAATCGAGTAATCCACTTCTGGGATACAAGTATACTTCACAGATACTTGGCAGTCTGCCTATTAGTCCCGTCAGGTCCATGAATGACCATGGGACATAGGCCACATCATTTCCTTTTATTATCACTGGGAACTGGGCTGCTGCCCCCTGGGCTTGCTCACTTCTTCCTTCATTGTATTCTGGGAGCCTATCCTTTACTTCTTCCTCTCCATCCTCTTCTTCTGGTCTCTGTTTCTGGTTATCATGGTTGAAATCACCACCGATTTCTTTGCTCTCTGTTGTTCTTTCTCTTTTATCCGCTCCCGTACAGCCTTCAACTCGTCTGTGCTTTTGTTCAGTCTTCCGTCCAGTTCTTTTTGCATCTTTCTTACCTCCTGGTATAATTGGCGCCGGTCCTCCTCTTGTTCTCCGTTCTCTGCTTGGCTCTGTTTTAGAAACTCACTGTGTGAGTCATACAGGTACTTGACTGCCTCCTCTACTTGTCTTTGCGCATTTCCGCTTCGTCCCATTTCTTGTTCCACAGCTCTCAATCTTCTTTTTGTCTCCTCTACTTCCATACTGGACTGTGTTTGTATCCGCCCTTTCAAGTCTTCCACTGTTAGGGCGCTGTCATCAAGTTGTCTTCGCATCCCTTGTATTTCTTCCCTTATTCTCTGAATCTCACTGCGTCTGAGCTCTGTTACTGTCGGTGTTAATGTCACTACTCCTGCTAGGTGGTACTTCCCTTCTTCTTCACTTTCAGCTTTGTCTTCCTCTTCCTGTTCATTACACTGGCTTTGTTCTTCTTCCTGGTTCATGGGAATTTTCTCTCTCCATGGGTTCTGTTACTCTGTTCTCTTCGCATTGGGTGGATATGCTCATTTTTCTGTCTTCATCTTTCCCTTTCCTTGGGTGGTCACCCTTTTTCAACCGTCCCTTTTTTTCACTTGTTTCTGGTGGTTGACGACCCTTTCTCCTTTCATTTCCTGGATAGGGTGTACTTGTCTGACATCCCAGATTCAGCCACTGTATGTCATCTTTATAAATGACTTTCCTCAAATTTTCTTGATGCTCTTTCCATTCCTCAGTTTCTACTCCTAGTTCCGGGTCCCATGCCAGGCTTTCCTCTTGGAATCTCCGCAGTTTGGGATACACTCGTTTTGGCTCTTGTTCTGGGCGTTGCGCTGTCTTCTCTTCTTCGCCTTCACTTGGCCTGCATATCACTTGACCTTCAAAGTGGCCATCCAGTATTTCCAAACTTACTCTCTGTGGTCATTCACTTTCCGTAAGGACATAAATCCCTGCTTTCTGTGTATCAGACATTTCTCTGTATGGGGGTGGCGTTTGCTCCACAAGCTCCTCCGCTGGTGGGGCTGTAGCTTTTTCTCTCCTGTCTTCTCTGAATTCTCTTTGCCTTTCTCCTTCTAGTTCAAACCATTTTACAATCTCTGTTTTCCTGTCTGTCTTCTCACTGCTTTCTTTCTTTATCTCTCCCCAACACTCTAATCTTTCCTTCATTTTCTCACGCCTTTCACTGTTGAATGTCCCTTCTAGTGGCTACTGCAACTCCCCACATGTCCGGTCATTCCATTTTGTCATATATTTTTTTATCTCTTTCTCCGCTGCCGCATGTTTTAGAATTATCACCCCTAGGGGCGTAGTTGGTGTCTCTTTTTTACTCATGATCCAGACTCTGTTCAGCCCTATGGCCTATGACCTAGACTTTGATTTGGAAATGTCCAGAACACTTAAATTAATTTGCACATGCAAAAATCCTATTGTATTTTTCCTAGACTATTGTTTGCTTTTACCGTTTATGTTATCACTCAATGCTGCTGTTCCCAGACCTTTGTCCCTGAAACACCACCCTGGGTTTGACCGTAATAGCAAAAATAAAATTAAATTAAAACCTAAACAATCACTCTGTGTTGGACAAACAACCTCACTACAACCATCAGTTATGAGTGCAACTAATAAATTCAATTAATTAATGTAATTACTTAATGCCACTTGCCGATGCTATATGCCAACTGCTATTGCTAATGCTAATAATTAAAGCTAATTGCTATTGCTAAAATTAAAAACTAAAAGCTAAATGCTAAAGCTAAATGCTAAATGCTAATTCTAAATGCTAAAGCTAAATGCTAAATGCTAAATAACCTTGACCTTAATGTACTAATGGACTAATAATGGAATAATACTTTGAGGGGTTTATTTGCATGAGCACTTGAGGTTCCCAGAGTTCTCCCCAACTTACTTCCTTCTGGCAACACACTGGCCTATTACCCCTAACCCTAGTTATTAGCACCCCAAATAATACAAACTGAAATCTTGGATGATTTAAACAACACGTCCACAAAGGTCAAAGGTCATCCAAGAAAAAATTCACAGAAACTATAACATTTACACTAGACCACAATCAGGAAAACATAATCAAGGAAGCCAACTTATAACCACCAATATTTTCAACCAACTTCACCAACAACTTCACTAACTTAAATAGTTAGTTTACTACTTACTCCTGTACTATTTATCCACCAGCTGTCTATCAATCAATGCATCAATCACTCAATCACGCAGCTGAAAAACTAGCAATGATGACAAGGACAAAACATATCTATTATACCCATATACTATATATTCATGCACTGAAATGTACTACAATATTCACATGTTCATACCATATAGGCTCATAAGTATATGCAATACAATGTTCACCATATGCAACATATGCAACCACAATAATCAGGTAATCAAATGCATGCATCAATAAATCAATAACACTGCAATAAACCAGCAAATATCATCAGCAGTAACAGTGAGCATTCATCAATGCAATAATAATCCACACATCAATGCATTACAAAAATACAGTGATAAAAGAAATCAGAAAGCTGATGCATAAGCTAAAAGAGGAAGAGAAATCATACACGATTCAATAGAGAACTAATCTAAACTAATACTAACACCAGTACTTAACACCACTTTATGAATTACAGGTTAATAATATTATACTTATTATAATTATACAAATAACCAGCAAACCCCTACTCTAAACTTTAAAGAATCAATATATCACCCACCTGTTTACTTAATCAATATACTTACTATCCACTAGCCCTATCTAAATTGTTATCACTAGAGGGAACCACTCTCGCTCCCTTAATTAACGCGGAATTTTAAAGGTATGTGTGTGTGTACATCACACAACCACACGGACATGCGCGTGGGCACTGACAGTCAACTATAAACAATCTCCTTTACCTAGCAACAGTTGACAAAATTTTTTATCTCCAGCCACTCTTCTAATATGTATAATGTTTAAGAAAACTAGCTAATACATTTACTCTGTCTGCAAACTTAAGTTTTAGAGCTACTCATTCATGACTCTGTCTCCTTTTGTATGGAGCTCATAGGTTCCTCTATAAGGAACGTATCTCACATTCACACTTTGTCTCCTTATCTACGGAGCTCATCAATCACTCACTTTGGTCAGCATGATATTGGTCTGTCCTAGTCCCGTCACGTCAAAAGACGATCCAGAGACAGTACTGACATCAATCAACAGCTAAACCCAAAGTTCATTCCCAACCATGCATTCCCATACAGTGAACTTATAATTGTTCACTAATAATTAAAGATAATGATTTATATATGAATATGTGTGTTATACAGTGGGGCAAAAAAGTATTTAGTCAGCCACCAATTGTGCAAGTTCTCCCACTTAAAAAGATGAGAGAGGCCTGTAATTTTCATCATAGGTACACTTCAACTATGAGAGACAGAATGAGAAAAAAAAATCCAGAAATCACATTGTCTGATTTTTAAAGAATTTATTTGCAAGTTATGGTGGAAAATAAGTATTTGGTCAATAACAAAAGTTCATCTCAATACTTTGTTATATACCCTTTGTTGGCAATGACAGAGGTCAAACGTTTTCTGTAAGTCGCCACAAGGTTTTTACACACTGTTGCTGGTAGTTTGGCCCATTCCTCCATGCAGATCTCCTCTAGAGCAGTGATGTTTTGCGGCTGTCGCTGGGCAACACGGATTTTCAACTCCCTCCAAAGATTTTCTATGGGGTTGAGATCTGGACACTGGCTAGGCCACTCCAGGACCTTGAAATGCTTCTTATGAAGCCACTCCTTCGTTGCCCGGGCGGTGTGTTTGGGATCATGGTCATGCTGAAAGACCCAGCCACGTTTCATCTTCAATGCCCTTGCTGATGGAAGGAGGTTTTTACTCAAAATCTCACAATACATGGCCCCATTCATTCTTTCCTTTACACGGATCAGTCGTCCTGGTCCCTTTGCAGAAAAACAGCCCCAAAGCATGATGTTTCCACCCCCATGCTTCACAGTAGGTATGGTGTTCTTTGGATGCAACTCAGCATTCTTTCTCCTCCAAACACGACAAGTTGAGTTTTTACCAAAAAGTTCTATTTTGGTTTCATCTGACCATATGACATTCTCCCAATCCTCTTCTGGATCATCCAAATGCTCTCTAGCAAACTTCAGACGGGCCCGGACATGTACTGGCTTAAGCAGGGGGACACGTCTGGCACTGCAGGATTTGAGTCCCTGGCGGCGTAGCGTGTTACTGATGGTAGCCTTTGTTACTTTGGTCCCAGCTCTCTGCAGGTCATTCACTAGGTCCCCCCGTGTGGTTCTGGGATTTTTGCTCACCGTTCTTGTGATCATTTTGACCCCACCAGGTGAGATCTTGCGTGGAGCCCCAGATCGAGGGAGATTATCAGTGGTCTTGTTTGTCTTCCATTTTCTAATAATTGCTCCCAAAGTTGATTTCTTCACACCAAGCTGCTTACCTATTGCAGATTCAGTCTTCCCAGCCTGGTGCAGGTCTACAATTTTGTTTCTGGTGTCCTTTGACAGCTCTTTGGTCTTGGCCACAGTGGAGTTTGGAGTCTGACTGTTTGAGGTTGTGGACAGATGTCTTTTATACTGATAACGAGTTCAAACAGGTGCCATTAATACAGGTAACGAGTGGAGGACAGAGGAGCCTCTTAAAGATGAAGTTACAGGTCTGTGAGAGCCAGAAATCTTGCTTTTTTGTAGGTGACCAAATACTTATTTTCCACCATAACTTGCAAATAAATTCTTTAAAAATCAGACAATGTGATTTTCTGGATTTTTTTTTCTCATTCTGTCTCTCATAGTTGAAGTGTACCTATGATGAAAATTACAGGCCTCTCTCATCTTTTTAAGTGGGAGAACTTGCACAATTGGTGGCTGACTAAATACTTTTTTGCCCCACTGTATGTGAGGACTGTGCTTCTGACTTCTGGCCTCATATGTTAGGAGAGTGGTTTACACACACACATAGCGTGAACGGGAAGCCACAAAAAACAGAAAATCCCCCCCGTTCGTTCTCTCTACTTGAAAATATACTGACCTCTAACATTCAGAATACAGCTTATTACAAATATAAAAGTACGAGTATGATTATAAAACTTAAACCTAAAAGTAAAGTCAACAAAAAGCAAAAAACAAACAGACAAACAAAAAAATTTAAAATTTCGAGTCTCGAGCTACCACACTAATTATTACAATACACACAATTATCACCCACTTCTTCAACTGTCTTATTCTCTCCTACACATTATTCAGACACATTATTCACACATAGGGCACATTTTTAGCAACATTATACCAGCCAATGTACAGTCAATATACAATATGTATACAATATACAAAATATATATATCACTTACCTCTTTCCGCCACCTCCTCTCACCACACAAATTATATACACCAACAAGCGATCAACACTCGCTTATCTTACCACCCGCACACCAGCAACACACCGCTCCAGCCTTTCAGCACAAACCATAAATCTCCAAAACCACTCCACTACACCACTTCCTCTCTATATTTAGTCGATCATCAACACGACCTACAACAGAACGTGAATATAAATCATACACATTTAAACATACAAGGAGAAAAGTTTCTCTCCTTCGACTGACTACCCTGTCAGCCTGAGGGCCCTCCACATCCCTACAAATATAATCTGTTCTTCCCTGAACAGCTAGGGATAACTGCGCACTTTTCCACCTGCCCGTTCAGCCCTGGTCAGTGGGGGGGCCAGCCCACTATCCCAGCGGTATCCACAGGAATTTCACTGGATCCAAACACTCGCCCGTTCAGACCTATCTACAAAGTATCTCATCACATCTGGCGCCTGCTCTTTACAGTGTAGATAGCGGTATCCACGAGACTTCCTTTCACACACAGACAGTCATACGTGACAGATTATTTGTCCGTTCCCATCCGCTCATACATCCACCCTCTAATTCCTG
>JAUCMX010000003.1:1712181-1734681 GCA_033459395.1 Hemibagrus guttatus
GAAAGAGAATGACAGACATGCAGACAGACAGAGAGAGACACAGAAAGAGAGAGAGAAATATAGACAGACAGAAACAGACAGATGGAGAAAGAGAGACAGAGACACAGGCAGACAGATAAAGAACAAAAGTAAAGAGAGAGAGACATGCAGACAAAGAAAGAGAGAGAGAGAGAGAGAGAGAGAGAGAGAGAGAGAGAGAGAGAGAAATTTAGACATACAGGCAGACAGACACAGAGAGAGAGAGAGAGAGAGAGAGAGAGAGAGAGAGAGAGACAGACAGACAAGCAGACAGACACAGAAAAACAGATAAAGACTAGGCAGAGAGAGACACGGAGAAAGAACAGAAGTAGAGAGAAAATCACAGACATGCAGACAGACAGAGAGACACAGAAAGAGACAGACAGACAGACAGAAACATACAGCCAGACATAACAAATAACAGAGAAATAACAAAAGTAGAGAGAGACAGGCATGCAGACAAACAGAAACCAAGAGAGAGAGAGAGAGAGAGAGAGAGAGAGAGAGAGAGAGAGAGAGAGAAATATAGACAGACAAAGAACAGACATGCAGGCAGACAGAAACAAAGACACAGAGAGAGAGAGAGATACAGACAGACAGAGAAAAACAAATAAAGAGAGGCAGACAGACAGAGAGACACAGAAAGAGAAACAGACCAACAGACAGACAGACAGACAGAAACATATAGACAGACAGAGAAACAACAAAAGTGGAGAGAGACAGGCATGCAGACAAACAGAAACCAAGAGAGAGAGAGAGAGAGTGAGAGAGAGAGAGAGAGAGAGAGAGAGAGAGAGAGAGAGAGAGTAAATAAACTGATGTGGTGTTTCAGTTTCCTCACTGCTCCATTCAGATCTACAGCATTATTATTGTTATTATTATAGTGGTCAAACATGGGAACTGCAACAAGCGCTAATAAACAGGGTCTGGTGCTCCGTAGAGGAGGAGGAGGAGGAGGAGGAGGAGGAGGAGGAGGAGACAGGACGGGGCAGATAATCACAGGGCCCTGGGCTTCAGAACAGAAGAATTTATTCATGAAAGGGTTAATCATTCAAAACGATGATGAATTTGTTTTTCCAAGTCAGAGTCGGTTTGTTTTCGGATTATTCTGTGTGTTTATCCGACAGATAGCAGATGATTGGGCGGGTTACGCCTTAGAGCTGTTCACGTATCCGGACCATTACCATGGCGACGTGGAGAGTGTGTACATCCCACACGGCGTCATCATGAACAGGTACACGAGCTTCGAAATGTCTTGCTACAGCTAACTTCATCCTCCATTCTGATTGGTCAGAAAGTGTTGATTAGTTTTCTATAACTTTCTCTTTCCCTCTTTCTGAATGTTTATCATATTGTGCTGTGACCCTGTGACCCTGAGTGTTTAGTGTTTATTCTTTTTGTTTATTTCAGGATCGAGTGTTTAGCCAGAGATATCCTGGACGACTTGGGTCATGATAACCTGATGGTTCTGTGTGTTCTGAAAGGAGGCTATAAGTTCTGCGCTGACCTGGTGGACTCAGTTAAAGCCCAGAGCCGGAGCTTCGATCATCCCATCACCACCCGCGTGGAGTTCATCCGCCTCAAGAGCTACCTGGTGAGAGGAGAATCCCTCGGGAGCAACAACATCTGGACTGGGGCTGGAGTCACATGACCCATCAGAGCCGCCACTGATCTCACACCTTACTGAAACGTTTAGTGTACTTCAAATCCATTACATCTCGTCAAAGAGCTCTAAATAAATAAATAACAAGATAGATAGATAGACAGACAGACAGACAGATAGATAGACAGACAGACAGACAGACAGACAGACAGACAGACAGACAGATAGATAGATAGATAGATAGATAGATAGATAGATAGATAGATAGATAGATAGATAGATTAAATAATTAATTAGAATTCTAGTCACAAACTCCACTCGTAGATTTACACTAAGCAGTAAATTAGTGAAGGTTTTTTATTATTATTATTATTATTATTATTATTATTATTATTATTATTATTATTATTATTATTATAAACCAACACTCTGCATGTGTCAAAACAGGAAGCAAAAAAATAATTAAAAAACAAACATCTTTTTTCTTTTTTAATTAATTAATTTATTTTTGTCAAAGAGATCAGTGGCAAAACAGGAACCAAAAAAATAATAAAAACAAATATTTATTTATTTATTTATTTTATTAAATTTTTTTTTCAGATATCAGTGGCAAAACAGGAAGCAAAAAAATAATAAAAACAAATATTTATTTATTTATTTTATTAATTTTTTTTCAGAGATCAGTGGCAAAACAGGTACAAGTAAAAAAAGAATCAAAACAAACATATTAATTAATTAATTGATCGTTTAAATTTCTTAGTGTTATACACATAAAGCTACAGCTCTCACGTTGATGTATCTCTGCTGAACACGAGCTCGTTAAATTACATATTAAAAATAATATAAATGTTATAAAACTCTGACTAACCAATCTGAATGAAACAGAATTATCGATCAGTTCTTCAGGTAACTAAATCAGGTAGGAATGTAAGCATAAGAAAAAGAAAGAAGAAAAGCAGGAGATCTCGAGGGTCAGTGGGTTTAAGTGTTGACAGACTCGTGATTTTCTTCACTGCTTTCTACAAGAGAACATCATGTTTCAGTTGTTTTCCTCCAGATGAGGGCGCTGTTGTCATGTTGTTGTGTTTCTGCCTGAGAACTGAAAAGAAAGTCCAGTGAAAAAAATCAATAAAAAGTAAGAAAGGATTCTTTAAGGAGCTAAGAACCTTTAACCATGCAAAGAACTTCTGAGGAACCTCATTCAATAGAACATTTATATCTGGAATAATGAGGATTCATGTTTTCTTTTTTTTTTTCACTCCAATATAACACACAATTTTATTCGAGAGAAAAAAAAGGGTGTGATTGTTGCCATGGTGATATTTTCTAAAGATAAGGAGATAAGGTTTATGTATCATTTCTGGAAGGAGTCTCCAGTGTGAGTGCTATGAAGGTGTAATAACTGTGTGCTGTGTGAGAAGAGGAATAAAAGAGTTGTGTGTCTGTGTGTGCTCGTGATGTTGGCAGAACGACTGCTCCACTGAAGACCTGCACATCATCGGCCCCGAGGATCTCTCCATGCTGACAGGAAAGGTAAGATTTCATTTCTCTCAAAAACTCAACCCCAAAATGAATACGATCTCTCAGTAAACTCGACTGAACCAACGGTGCCAGAGGAAACTAATCATACATCAGATCCTGGAGCGAGCAGCATAAAAAACAGATCTTCTAATCTGAAGGGATCTCTGAAGGCTTCACCAGTAGAGCAGCACTGGAACCGTTTACTTATTGGAACAGTGTAGGTTAGAGAAACTGGAACTGTTCTGGAGTTCTAACAGAAACGTGATGAGAACCCGGGTCATGTTCAGGCCGTGTAGGGTTGGGATCAGGAACATACGCTTCTGCTTATTAATGATTAATGGCTTCCTCTAATGGGTTCCTCTGATGGTTTCTTTCTCAGGGAGTCTCAGGGAGTTTTTCTGCTCACTGTTGCCTGTGGGTTCTTCTTCAGTAAAGATCTAAAGCTACATCTGGATTGTGTATGAAACACATAAAGTGAATACTGCCACACGTACGGTTCTTCTTCAGTCCGTAATGTGAGGTGTGAAGACATGGACCTTCTCACACTCATCTACCTCACAATCAAAATGATTGACTTGACAGCAGGAATTGAGCTAGATGTTGCACAGGAAGCTCCACGGTTCTGACTGACAGCTCTCTCACTTCAGATAATTCTGGTCATTTTTGCTAACTTCACGTTTCCGACTAGCATGCTAACAGTTCTCGAAGGTCTGTGTCTTTGCTGGTCCACATTTCCGTCTCACAGCTTCAGGGGACGGGCCGATGGGTCCAACCTAAGCTCAGGTTACTGGCTGCATGAGTTTCCTCTGTGATTTCTGGTTTCCTCTCAACTCTCAGAAACATCCCATTAAGTGGACTGGTGACTAGAACTGGCATTTCTCACACCCAGTGTTTCCAGGATAAAAATCTTACTGGTGTGTCACACTTTTGGCCCTTAATCTCACTACAATCACTCCGTTTGTCACTGTCACAGTCAAGGTCAGATCAAGGTCAAGAATCTCACCTATCTATAAAACCTCAACCCTATACCAGTCAGTCTGGGGTTAGTCCAGACTAGCAGAGCTCTGGTGTGTCTTTGCGCCCTCAGTGAGGCATTGTTTGTTTACTCCCGGGACAGTAAACAGTAATGTGTTTTCATGTAAAGAAGTTTTATCTTCATTCTAAACCACCTGAATTCTGATTTCAGTCATGATCTGTATAAAGGGACATGGCTAAATCAGACCTAGCCTGTTTGCTACATAGGCTAGTTAAACCGAGGTGTAAACATTTGTTAGCTAGCTAGGTGTTCATTTGACTACAGTAAATATAAAGCTCAATATGGGCATTGGTGGCTCAGTGGTAGGTTTCACACCTATCATGTGGAAGGCCTGCGTTAAAACCCCAGCCACTGGATGCAGTGCTGGTCCCAAGCCCAGAAAAATGGGAGGCTTGCATCCGGTGTAAAACCTGTGCCAAGTTGTTGTGTGGACCGGTTGGTCCACTGTGGTGACCCTGAACAGCTGAAAGCAACTTTAAATATAGAGTTCAAAATGAGTTTGCTTACACTGTATTGTAATTTAACTTGGCTAACATTAGCTAGCTAGTGCTAGCAGGTTGAAGCTAAGGTAGTTGAATCTCAAATAATGACAGAGGGATTAGCATTATACGTCATATACTCTATAAAACATTACTCCTGTATCTGATTTTCAGTGCTGTACGTTTCCCTCATTCCTGTACATGGCTTCTGTCTCTTTATGATCTTATAGAAGTTTGTTGTTTAAAACAAAAGCTCCACCACAGGATTAAGAAAAAAACACAGATTTAAAGTTAGGCAAACAATTCTGCAGCTCTTTCGCTGCTGTAGCTCTTTCGCTGCTGAGATTGCATCAGTTTAGTGGGGCTTTAGCGCTCATAAACACGCGCCATTCACAAATTTCCGTCAGCTGGACCCGATCTCAGTGGCTGCATTCACAAAAACACAAAAAGCCATGGTGTTTTTTTTTACAGAGCCTCAGGACAAAGAACAGAACGTCAGCACAAAGTGAGCTCTGAGAAAACACGGCCATCAGTCCTGCGCTCGTTTCAGGCTCGAGCCCACATCAAAGTGCGACGTTACAGACAGGGCCGGTGTGTATAACAAGTCCGTCATCATCGTCCGATCTCGTATGTAAACGTAGACGGTACAGACGGCCGGAGCGAAAACAAACAGACGAGAGAAACCGCAAACGTACAAACTCAAACAAACTGCAGAACGGCAGAAGCTCCTCTCCTACCCTCAGTCCTCCCCTCTCCCCCCAACTCCAACTCTGATCTGTTGTTGTTTAAGCTCGACACTGGGTTTAATTTGTCCTTCCATCTTCTGAGCGTAAATTCAGGGAAGCCAACTGCTCGGCCTCTGAGACGCCGCTTTCACAAGAACTGCTTTCATGAAACTGCGAAGTTGAACTGTTTGTGAACTTCCTTCGCTTTGTGACATTCGATGCCAATCTGACGCTGTTATTTGGAAGTCATGTGTAGCACAGACACAGAAAGACGGTTTATTCACACACACACACACACACACACACACTTATCGCTATTAGTTCTCAGAGAACTGTATTAGAAATGAAGGCTTCCTGAGAGAAAGAACACAGAAACAACTAAAGCAGAGCTATAAGAAATTCCTCATGGAAGGATGTTGATGTATTTCCTTATCCGAGTCACCCACACAGATCCGGATATGTTTACATCTAGCGCTAATTTAATACTTTCTCCAATCTGAAAGGTTTAAATGAGTCAGACATTGCTGATTAGTTTTCTTTAGCAGCAGATTTGCAGCGAATCACAGCTTTATTTATAATGAATCGTTACGGTTACCATAGCAACAGCTCATTGTCAGGGGTGTGAGGTTTAATCTAGCGTAGCTAACACGTGAATCTCTGACCAAGCTCGCCTCGTTTGAACTCTTTTTAACGTTCAGGTTCATATAAATTCTTTTTTGCGCCCATGTTACACGTTACATGTGTTATTTTGACCCAAACACCACGGAATGGTTTAACTTGAACCAGGACTGGACTTAGTCTTGTGCTGAATGTTCGAACAGATGGAGCTCATTTGCATGAGTCTTTCATTCAGCTAAGGATGTTTTATCTAACGTTATATCTTGTGGCTTCTACACTGGAATGGTAAAAGGGTGAGAGCGAGGAGGGACGAGTGAAGCCACAAAACATCTGCGATCAGTACAGAGAGGAGAAACAGAGCAAAAGCCTTTCATCCTCATCATCTGTTCAGGTTCCCGAAGACCACGGGTCAGTTTTAATAGTTTAACACTGTTTGACTTGATGACATTTCTGTCAGCTTGGAGTCTAGATTTCTACATTCATATATAATATTCCACATAACCATCTCTAAACTGCCGTTGCGTCGGTCAGCTTTGTGCTCTGGTCTTCATCAGTGAACATTTCTACAGGGAGGAATTAGTGTTAAGTCTATAATGACCTCGGAAACTACACTGACCTATAAGTTCCTCAGGAGGTCTTGGTTGCTGTTGTAGAAAGGACATTATTTAGTTACATTTACATTACTTCCTGTCCAGTGTCCACCCAAATGAGGATGAGGTTCCCTTCTGAGCCTGGTTCCTCCCAAGGTTTCTTCCTCAGATCATCTCAGGAAGTTTTTCCTCGTGTTCCTGTGTTAAAAGCGCTATACAAATAAACTGAATTGAATTGAAATAAGCGTATCATGAAACAAATATTTACTCTGTAAACATCTTCATCCCACGTGTTTACTGAGTTAAACTGAATGATAATGATAACACCTACAGCTTTTTACACTGTACTTTACAATCAGTAGGTTATTTCTTATTCTTATTCTCTTCTTATTTCTCACTGAGAGTTCCGGAACAAGGTTCTACTCTCAACATCTGTATAAGGAGCATCCAAAGTGTGCAGATGTTTTCTATTCTTATAGAGTAAACACATCTTCATTCATGTATTGTTGTTGGTTTTCTAACCTTCATCACTCTTCTTCTCTCCACATGTCCTGATTGTCAGAATGTCCTGATTGTCGAAGTAAGTGACCACATCATCATCATCATCATCATCCTCATCACTTTCTTCCGTGTGTGTGTGTGTGTGTGTGTGTGTGTGTGTGCTAAGCAGTAGCAGTGTGTGCAGTAGCTCATGACCATAGGTTTTGTTGTTACAGGACCAACACATCATTGAACAAATGAAGTAGAGAAACTCTCACACTTGACTTAGGCTTTAGGTTACAATCTGGTGAACTTCAGGCAGTTGAGAGTCAACATCCAATGTACAGGTGTGCAGGTGTACAGGTGGAAAGGTGTTCATGTGTATGTGTATAGGCGTACAGGTGTTCATATGTACAAGTGTATAGGTGTGCAGGTGTATATGTGTGCAGGTGTGCCAGTGTAAAGGTGTTCATGTGTACAGGTGTGCAGGTGTAAAGGTAAGCAGGTGTTCAGGTGATCAGGTATGCAGGAGTACAAGTGTTCAGGCATATAGGTCTACAGGTGTACAAGTGTTCAGTTGTGCAGGTTTATAGATGTACAGGTGTAGGTGTTCAGGTGCAGAGGTGTACATTTGTACAAGTGTAGAGGTGTACAGGTGTACAAGTGTAGGTGTGCAAGTGTATAGGTGTTCAGGTGTACAGGTGTACAAGTGTAGAGGTGTGCAGGTGTATAGGTGTTCAGGTGTACAGGTGTACAAGTGTAGAGGTGTGCAGGTGTACAAGTCTAGAGGTGTGCAGGTGTATAGGTTTTCAGGTGTACAGGTGTAGAAGTGTTCAGGTGTACAATTGTTTAGGTGTTCAGGTGTGCAGGTGTATACGTGTACAGGTGTTGAGATAAGATAAGATAAGATAATATAAGATAAGATAAGATAAGATAAGATAAATTTTATTCATCCCACAGTGGGGAAATTTATTTGTACAGGTGTTCATGTGTGCAGGTGTATAGGTGTAGAGGTGTACAGGTGTACATGTGTGCAGTCTAGGAATGTGGTAGTTTAGTGGTTAAGGTGTTGGACTACTGATCAGAAGGTTGTGAGTTTGAATCCCAGGTCCACCAAGCTCCCACTGCTGGGCCCCTGAGCAAGGCCCTTAACTCTCAATTGCTCAGTGGTATAATATGAGATAAAATGTAAGTCGCTCGGGATAAGGGCGTCTGCCAAATGCCAGAAATGTCTAGCAGCTCATTCTGAAAGGTTTCAATGTGACATCACTAACCAGGGTTGCCAGGTTTCAGTGAAACTGCATCTCAAAATCCACACAAAATCCCTCACACTAGCTGGAAACATGTGTGCTTAAAAAAATACAGATTGTTTCTCTTTTTCTCAGCCTCTGTATTTCAGAAACTCAGATATTAACCATGTAATAATTCCTCTGTACATCTCTCAGCCTCATTCTCAGGATATATCTTATAAACAAAATAGTTCTGTTCATCACACACACACACACACACACACACACTGTCTGCACTTCTGCTTTGCCTTTATTTGTGGAAGTTTGCATTAATTTGATTTATTTGTTATAAAACAACATGGCAGGGGAGCGTGAGTCCTGCCCCACGGCACCTCAGTCTGGGCTTCATGTGAGAACATCAAAAAAACATCAGCTTCTGTTTTTATTATTTAAGTATATGAGTTGTGAGTGAGGACTTGATGAGGGTCATATTTGATGGTCAGTTGATTTATCCATGGTTCAGTATCTCCTGCACACATGGAGGTGATGATTTATTTAAACACAGTTTATATTTCTCTCCTCTAACATCTCATCTAATGACCTGATGAATACATTACTAACACCGCACTCGCTCTGAAGGCGATAGTGGACACGGGGAGGACCATGAAGATGCTCCTGCAGCATGTGGAGAAGTTCCAGCCCAGGACTGTCAGAGTGGCCAGGTGAGACCTCAACCACTTCATGTGTTTATCAGAAGTTTTACCTCCATCATCCTGCAGGTTTAATGGTGCAGTGCACTCCAGAATTATTTCCAATTAAGTTTCAACTTTATCCCCTATGTAATAGAGATTAAATTGGAGCTTCGGTAAAGTTACTGTTCTTCAGAGGTGCCAATACTTTTGCTGTATTATTTCGAAAGAAATTTTGAGTTTAATGAAGAATAAAGTTCATCATGGAAATGTTATGTAGCGTTCTTGGCCTTTTTTCTCTCGAAGGGTTCCAATACTTTTGGAGTTTACCGTCTACAGACATTTGAAAAGATGTATTGAATGATGATGTTTAGTGAGTAAGACTAATGTGCAGTTCTGTGTGTGTGCGCGCGTGTGTGTTTCTTCAGCTTGCTTCTTAAGCGGATTCCAGGCGGAGCTATGACACTTCCAGACTGTGAGTTCTGACATCCACAAGATCCACGTGTCCAAATTTTTTCCAAAGTTTTTCCATTTTGGGTTTTTGGTTATGATTTTGATTTATTTTGGACAGGTTTGCTTTAGTCACAGATGTGTAGTATATTTCATTTAATTGTCTTTCTGCTAGGTTTACATTAGTGTGACTGGGCTGGAACTCAGTTATTAGAAATGTGTTAATAAGATTAGTAACTTCAGCAGAATTCAGAGCTTGTTGTGTTATTTGGTGGCTGGATTCTTTTTAGAAATACATTAATTTGGCAGTGGTCTGATAAAGGTAACTGTGGTCTGACAGTGAATGCACTTACGCAGGAGGGCTCCATGTCAGTAATGGCGTAGTCGACCACACTAGATCCAAGAGCTGAGCAGTAAGAGGAGTAATGAGTCTCTTCTGATCCTACCATTTAGCATGTATAGGCTCAGGCCTCGACAGAGCTGCATTAACTCTTTACCGTTCTTATTTCCAACAGCATCTGGGTCGACTCTTTGTTTTGTTTTAGGGGCCAGACAGGGCAGTGTGTTAAATATGTTCTTTTGTTCATGTCTGTGGTTTCATTTTCTGACCCTGTCCTGGCATTGAAGTCTCCACACAGCAGTGCATTTCCCTGAGCCTGAAAATGGCAGGAGATTGTGGAAGAAATCATTATTATAGTATGGGGACTCTGCAGGTGGAGTATAAACTGCACAGATAAACAGGCTTTTGTCATTGTTCACTATACCTTGTTTAAGCTGGAGCCAAATATGTGTGAGATTTTTTTTTTTTTTTACAACTGATAGGTATGGTGTGAGGTCATCTTTATACCAGATGATGACTCCCCCAGAGTCTCTGCCATGTTTTATATCTCCTCTTTTAAGGGATGGTAGAAGAATTTCTTTGTAGCCTGAGGGACAGTGAGTTTCTGTGTCTGCACGGCACCATGTTTCTAATAATATGACAATGTCATGTTTTGTATTTTTTAAGAACTCTGTGTTTGAGCTTTTGGTTCCCAAAAGTGATGAATTTATACCCTGAATATTCCAAGAACTCATAGAGAATGATTGCATTGTGAAATTAGTTAGAGGAATTTAGAGATGCCAAACAGCCTACAATGCATGTCTTTGGACTGGGGGAGGAACCCCCCAAGGCACGGGGAGAACATGCAAACTCCACACACACACACACACACACACACACACACACACACACACACACACACACACAATCACGGAGACAGGAATCAAACCCCCAACCCTGGAGATGTGAGGCAAACGTGCTAGCCACCAAGCCAGCATCTCCCCCCCCCCCTTGTTTTTAACACTCACCTGATTGATTTCAGCTAAAATTTCCTCATAGATTTCCTTCCAGAATTTCCAGGGATTCCCAAATTTCCAGATGTTTCTTAGTTTTCTTCTTCCTCACCTTCCAGGCATTCAGTAGTTTCTTCATCTTCAGATGTCTCCTAGACATTCCATAGTTTTGATGATTTGTCATGTAAACGCTCTTGTGAATGATCTCCTCAGTCTGAGTGTGATTAGTCAGGCCTGTTTGTGGTGTATCAGCATGCTCAAGAGCGCCCTCTAGGTGTGTGTGTGTCATGCACTGGTCACTCACAAAAATTCCCCATCGCCTGTCCTCACAGCAGCTATAGCAAGTTATCAACCTGCAAGAAATACTCAATTTCAGTTCATTTCTTTTCTACACACACTGACACTTCTAACCAGTGAACAAAAAAGATTTCTTTTTCAACCAAAGCCAAAGTTTCCTCCTGTTTTGTTGTGTCCATGTTGATGATTGAGTGTCTTTGTCCTGTCTAACTCCACAGTGGAGGTTAATATGAAGCTCATATGAAAGTAGACACTCAGGACTTTAAGAATTTGGAGTGTTTCCCAAGGATTTCTGTTTTCTCTAGACTACTAGGGGCGATATATTCATAGAAAAGGTTCATTTTTCCCCACAGAAATGTTTGTATCTTCAAAGTAAATGTTGATCTCAAACCCATTTCTGCTCTTTGAGATGTTCTCCAAGCGCTTGTTCATCTAAAAAGCAGCTCAGATTTCATCTTCCACCAGTAATATTCTGTGTAAGGTTCTCCAACAGAGGGGAAAACACGCCTAAAACACACTGACTCATTTAATATCAGACTCACAGCCTGAACATCACTCCATTCAGATCAAAATGGTAAATTTTCAGTCAATAAGGATTGTTTTTTTTTTTATTTATTTCCTGTTTTGTTTAATTAAGTGCAGGAAGAAAACGAACCGAGCCGAATATCAAAGAAAACAGAAGCGTTGAATTTTTTTTGTAGCTTCAGACTCGACTGAGCGACGTTTTCGAGATCATCACACTGAAGCATCAGCCATTTTAAGAAACATGCTAGAAAGTTCTTTCTTTCCAAATAAATCCTATTTCAGTTTAAGTGGAAGCAGTGTTTATTTCAGCAGTAAACCACACGGCGAGTTGTTTTACAGATGTCACAGGCAAATCCTCGTTTTCCGCTTCCACACACACTCAGTATTTCTTCTCTCCGGCTTCTGCTGATCTGAGGTCATTGTGACCGAGCAGTCCAGAACAAACAGATAAAATTTGCCTGGTGAAAAAAAAAGACCAATTTACAGATTTGCAAGACGGGCATGAAGACGAGAGGAGGAATTTGCTTCTGAAAGCAGCTCATGTTACTTCACAACCAGGTTATCTTGGAGGTCTTTAACCTTTAACTCAGAAATAATGCAAATGTGACCTCAAACTTCCTCTGGAAAAATTACTCGCTTCTTCTTCTTCTTCTTCTTCTTCTTTATTATTATAATAGAAATGTCTTTTTTTTCCTTTTATCTATCTCCACAGACATTGGATTCATCATCCCCAATCGCTTCGTTGTTGGTTACGCTCTGGACTACAATGAATACTTCCGGGACCTGAATGTGAGTTCTCCCAGATGTTTAGAGAGAAAGTGGAGAAGGGCAGGAACACTCTGCTCCCACACTGCTTTCCATAGTCAAATTCCCACTACTCCAGTTTGTACAGGCAGATTAGCATGATGACCTCAGAGAACACACACACACTTCATAACGTGATTGAAGGTCTCAGCATGAGAAGATAGCCAGGTGTTAGGTTCCTCCCCTGCTGCCTAGAAGAAGTGAAGTCTTTAGATACCTGGTGTTCCTTATCTTTCTCATTCCAGAGGTTTTATACAGTATATCTTCTTCTGTAGTTTTCAGAGGTTCCACAGGTTTCTTCTTCTTTAGCTTTCAGAATTTCCCTAGTTTTCCCCCATCCTACATTCCAGTGGTCTTGTCCTGTAGCTACCAGCTTCTTTAGTTTCCAGATGTTCCCCAGTTTTTTTGTTCTATAAGTTTCCATGGGTTTGTTCTTCCTTCGCTACCAGGTGCCCCTTCATTTTCTTCTTATTTATTTCCAGATGTTCTCTAGATTTCTTCTCTCCTACCTCCCAGACATCCTCTAGATTTCTTGTTCTGTGGCTACCAGGAAATTCCTTGAATGTATTATGTGCTAGTTTCCAGAGATCCTCTAGTTTTCTTCTTCTTTAGTTTCCAGATGTTCCCTGGTTTCCTTCTTCCCTAGTTTCCAGGGGTTGGTTTCTTCATCTTTAGTTTCATAGTTTTCCTCAGAGCTCCCCAGCTTTCTTGTTCTGTTAATACCAGACATTCCCTCATTTTCTTTTTGTCTACCTTCCACACATTACCCAGGTTTCTTCTTTCATAGTTTCCAGAAGTTTCAAGGTTTTTTCTTCTTCTTCTTCTTCTTCTTCTTCTTCTTCTTCTTCTTCCAGACATTCCCTTTTCCCTTTTCATCTTCTTGAGCTATCAGATGTTGCTTAATTTTCTCCTTCCTTACCATCCAGACATTGTGGGGAATACTTAATTGTTGGAAATACTGACAAGTAGGGAATACTGAACCGGAGGGAATATGAAGTGTTGGGAATACTGAACTGTATAGAATACTGAAGTTTAGGGAATACAGACATGTAGGGAATGCTGAACTGTAGGGAATACTGAAGTGCTGGGAATACTGAACTGTTGGGAATACTGACAAGTAGATAATACTGAACTGTAGGGAATAGTGGAGTGTAGAAAACACTGAGTGTTGGAATACTGAACTGATGGGGATTCCAGAGGATTAGGAATACTGAACTGTACGGAATAGTGAAGTATTAGGAATAGTGAATTGTATAGAACACTGAAGTTTAGGGAATACTGGAGTGTAGGGAATACTGAAATGTTGGGAATGCTGAACTGGAGGGAACATTGAACTGTATAGAATACTGAAGTTTAGGGAATACTGTAGTGTGGAAATACTGGAGTGTTGGAAGTACTGAAGTTTGGGAATTCTGAAGTATAGGGAATACTCAAATGTTGGAAATACTGAACTGATGAGGATTCCAGAGGGTCAGGAATACTGAACTGTAGGGAATAGTGAAGTGTTGGGAATAGTGAACT
Organism: Hemibagrus guttatus; assembly: GCA_033459395.1. NCBI lineage: Eukaryota > Metazoa > Chordata > Actinopteri > Siluriformes > Bagridae > Hemibagrus > Hemibagrus guttatus. The sequence goes on from JAUCMX010000003.1 coordinate 1,726,099, forward strand.
GTATAGAATACTGAAATTTAGGCAATACTGGAGTGTTGGGAATGCTGAAATGTTGGGAATACTAGAGTGTAGGGAATACTGAAATGTTGGGAATACTGGAGTGTAGGGAATACTGAAATGTACATTCCCTTTCTTCTGCCCCATCTCCCAGGTGTTCTCTAGTTTTCTTTCTTGCCAATGTTTATTTATGTTCTTCGTTCGCTGTCCACGTCCCTGTGCACGATCTGTTACTATAGAAACAATAAACTATTAAAACGACTGCATTGATATAAACCTGCTGCAGTTATAGAAAATGATTAGGAAGTAGAGTGAAATGTTTCTTCTCTCTCTCTTTCTCTCTCTGCAGCACATCTGTGTGATCAGTGAAACCGGGAAGCTGAAGTATAAACTGTGAGAAAGAGATCTCACACCGATACAGCACTTCACGCTAAAGCTAAAACAAATCTCATGGAATTTTGTGTAACATGTTATTCACTATGGACTGTATTCAGAGCTGAATTAAATGTGGATTTGATACTGAAATGATTCACACTGTTACTCAGAGCTGTTCAGAAGTTATGTAAATGATGCATGCCGGGGGCGGAGTTTCAGTTTTCAGAGGCGTGTCTCAGTTTTGTATGATTCAGATCTTGAACTTTTGATGTCACTACAGTATGTCATTCAGGACAAAATGAAATACATAAATGAATAACATCCATTCGCGGGAGACGAATCTGAATCCGAGACGCTGTTAATCCTGAGGAATGAGTTATTTACGTATAAAATTAAAAACATCACTGAAATCGAGCTGGAAGTGCAGCAGACGAGCTCATCTTCAGAACTTCCCCCACATTAACACTGACGTAACTTCTCACAGCCCAGGATTCTGTGTTTTTGTGCTTTTCTAATGTTTTATACTGTGTCAAGTTTTTCTCTGCATGACTTGAATGAACATGATACAGCAGATTAAAAAACAAAACAAAAAAACCCCCTCCAAACCTTCAGGCATTTCTGTGTGAAGGAGCCGTGATTTGTGTATATTCTTATCATCCTGGACCTCGTAAACGTCTGATTTATTGTTGTTATTACAGCGAGTTCTGCGAAAAAGTATTGCCACAACACAAGGCTATAAGATAAAGAGATAAATACAGTCAGGGCTGATATGACCCTCAGAAACGTCGCAGAAAACATCTGGCTGTCTGCGTAAGCCCAGCTGGAATAAAAACAATCAGATTGTTTTCCTTGAAAGTAATGACGAGGAAATATTTTCAGATACATCGCTCCGTGTAGAGCATGAACGACTAGCCGGATGTGCTCTAATACATCTGATTAAACACATTACGAAAGTTTGATGATGTTCACCAGTGTGATGGACATCAGGCCTGTGTGTGGTATTAGCTTAGCCATACTACTGACCAGAGTGGTGGAAGATCTATTTCCTTGCCTGCTAGGCTTCAGATACACGGCCTGATGCTTCCGAGCTTGGCCAGATCTCATGTTTGGCAGAGAATATTCCATGACTCAGCCTGGGTGTGAAAGTAGCAGAACCATCAGAACTCACCATCTGTCACGGGTTTGGGTCTGGAGAATGCTGGAGGTATGCAGTCCAGCTCTCCAGATCCATCACTGAGGCTGCTTTCACGAAGAGGAGAACTGAACTGAACTACGTTGTCTAGCTTGAAGAGAAATAAATTGCTAAAATGATTATTCTTTAATTTGTCAGGATTATTTGAATGTTGAAACATCTCACATGAAGAATAGAATAGAATAGAATAGAATAGAATAGAATAGAATAGAATAGAATAGTCATAATTTGAATTTATTTGTAATAGAAGGCATTTTCTTTCTAGCTAACTATTTACAACTGTACAGAATTACATACTTCATATAAAAATAAAAACAAACTGAATCAGTGGTAGTGAAGAGTCAGGAGACATTGGTAACACTGGTGATTGATCATTAGGAACATTTGTGATTAGTAATTGGTCATTAGGAACAGTAGTGATTGGCTATTAGGGAGAATGGTGATTAGTGATTAGTAATTAGGAACATTTGTGGTTAGTGAATGGCTGTTGGAAACAATGGTGATTAATGATTGGATCTTCTTCTTTTTCTTCTTTCGGCTTTTCCCTTCAGGGGTCGCCACAGCGAATCATCTCTCTCCACCTATCCCTATCTTCTGCATCCTCAACACTTGCACCCACTAGCTTCATATCCTCATTAATTCCATCCATATACCTCCTCTTTGGCCTTCCTCTTTGCCTCCTGCCTGGCAGCTCCATGTCCAACATTCTCCTACCAATATACTCACTCTCCCTCCTCTGAACATGTCCAAACCATCTTAATCTGGCCTCCCTAACTTTGTCCCCCAAACGTCCAACATGAGCTGTCCCTCTGATGTACTTGTTCCTAATCCTGTCCAACCTTGTCACTCCCAAAGAGAACCTCAACATCTTCAGCTCTGCTACCTCTAGCTCTGACTCCTGTCTCTTCCTCAGTGACACTGTCTCTAAACCATACAGCATGGCCGGTCTCACCACTGTCCTGTACACCTTCCCCTTGATTCTCGCTGATATTTTCCTATCACACAGAACTCCCCACACCTTTCTCGACCCATTCCAACCTGCCTGCACTCGCTTCTTTACCTCTTTCCCACACTCTCCATTACTCTGGACTGTTGACCCCAAGTATTTAAACTCCAGTACCTTCTTCACCTCTTCACCCTGTAACCTTACTGTTCCACTTCCCTCCCTTTCATTCGCACACATGTACTCAGTCTTACTACCACTGACTTTCATTCCTCTTCTCTCCAGCGCAAACCTCCACCTCTCCAGGTTTTCCTCCACCTGCTCCCTGCTCTCACTACAGATCACAATGTCATCTGCAAACATCATTGTCCAAGGAGACTCCTGTCTGACCTCCTCTGACAACTGGTCCATCACCATAGCAAACAGGAAGGGGCTCAGAACCGATCCCTGATGCAGTCCCACCTCCACATTGAACTCCTCTGTCTGACCCACAGCACACCTCACCACTGTCCTGCTCCTCTCATACATGTCCTGCACCACTCTGACATACTTCTCCGCTACTCCTGACTTCCTCATACAGTACCACAGCTCTTCTCTTGGCACCCTGTCATACGCTTTCTCCAAGTCTACAAACACACAGTGCAACTCCTTCTGCCCATCCCTATACTTCTCCATCAAAATCCTCAGAGCAAAAATTGCATCTGTTGTGCTCTTTCTGGGCATGAAGCCATACTGCTGCTCACAAATTTCCACTACCTTCCTTAACCTAGCTTCCACTACTCTTTCCCATACCTTCATTGTATGGCTCATCAACTTTATCCCCCTATAGTTGCTGCAACTCTGCACGTCACCCTTATTCTTAAAGATTGGCACTAACACACTTCTTCTCCATTCCTCAGGCATCCTCTCACTCTCTAAAACCCTGTTGAACAAATTAGCTAAAAATTCCACTGCTGCCTCTCCCAGACACTTCCAGACCTCCACCGGGATGTCATCAGGACCAACTGCCTTCCCACTTTTCATCGTCTTCAAAGCCTTCCTGACTTCATCCTTTCTAATCTTATCTACTTTCTGTTCCACAGAGTTCACCCCTTCTACTCTTTCTTCCCTCTCATTTTCCTCATTCATCAGCTCCTCAAAGTATTCCTTCCATCTCCTCTGTACACTCTCCTCACTTGTGAGCACCCTTCCATCTATATCCTTAATAACTCTAACTTGCTGCACATCCTTCCCATCTCGATCCCTCTGCCTAGCTAACCTGTACAAGTCCTTCTCTCCTTCTCTAGTGTCTAACCTAGTGTACAACTCGTCATATGCCTTCTGCTTGGCCTTAGACACCTCCCTCTTCAGTCTGCGCTGTAACTCCTTGTATTCCTGTCTATTCTCTTCAGTCCTGTCCATGTCCCACTTCTTCTTGGCTAACCTCTTCCTCTGTATACTATCCTGAACTTCCTCATTCCACCACCAAGTCTCCTTATCTTCTTTCCTCCTTCCAGATGACACACCCAGCACCTTTCTCCCTGTCTCCCTGATCACTTCTGCTGTAGTTTCCCAGTCATCTGGCAGCAATACCTGACCACCCAGAGCCTGCCTCAACTTCTGTCTAAATTCCTCAAAACATTCCTCCTTTTTCAGCTTCCACCACTTGGTTTTCTTCTCTATCTTTGACCTCTTCGTCTTACAGACCATCAAAGTCATCCTACACACCACCATCCTATGCTGTCTGGCTACACTCTCTCCCACTACCACTTTACAGTCACTAATCTCTTTCAGATTGCCTCTTCTACATAGGATGTAGTCTATCTGTGTTCTCCTACCTCCACTCTTGTAAGTCACTCTATGCTCCTCCCTCTTCTGAAAATAAGTGTTAACCACACCCATGTCCATCCTCTTAGCAAAGTCCACTACCATCTGTCCTTCAAGGTTCCTTTCCTTAACTCCAAACTTGCCCATCACCTCCTCATCACCTGTGTTCCCCTTGCCAACATGTCCATTAAAATCCGCTCCTATCACCACTCTCTCACCCGTGGGAATACTCTCCATCACCTCATCTAATTCACTCCAGAATCTCTCTTTCTCCTCTAACTCACAACCTACCTGTGGGGCATAACCACTAACAACATTCAACATCACCCCTTCAATCTCTAACTTCAGACTCATCACCCTGTCTGACACTCTCTTCACCTCCAGAACATTCCTCACAAACTCCTCCTTCAGGACCACACCTACCCCATTTCTCTTACTATCCACACCATAATAAAACAGCTTGAATCCTGCTCCTATACTACGAGCCTTGCTACCCTTCCACCTGGTCTCCTGTACACACAGTATATCCACCTTCCTTCTCTCCATCACATCAGCCAGCTCTCTACCTTTCCCTGTCATAGTACCAACATTCAGAGTTCCTATTCTCAGTCCTACACTCTTACCTTTCCTCTTCTCTCTCTGTCTGCGCACTCTCCTCCCTCCTCTACTTCTTCAACCAACAGTAGCCCAATTTCCACCGGCGCCCTGTAGGTCAACGGTGCCGATGGCGGTCGTTGTTAACCCGGGCCTCGACCGATCCGGTATGAAATTTGTACTGACGATTTGCATGCTTAAATTTGGCAATGTTTTACGCCGGATGCCCTTCCTGATGCAACCCTCTCTATTTATCCGGGCTTGGGACCGGCACAGAAGTTACTGGACTGTGACCCCCATGGCTAGATTAATGATTGGATATTAGGAACAATTGTGAAATAGTAATTGTTCATTGGGAAACATGGTTATTGGTGATTAGTCATTATGGACATTGGTTATTAGTGATTGGTTGTTGGGAACAACCGTGATTAATGATTCGCCACTGGGAACATTGGTGATTGGTCATTGGGGGTAATAGTGATTAGTGATTATTCATTAGAAAAAAAATACTCTATACAACCCTAGGCATACAGAGATTGTGCCAGCTCCAGCAGACCTTCAGTGAGAAGAGGCCAACCCTGCGAGGATCCTGAGGCATCCAGAGATGGATCAGCTCCGGCTGGATTCTGCTTTGTGAGGATTTGGGTATTCAAAGCAATGATGCCAACCCTATGTGGACCTTGAGGATGACAACAACTTCCTAATTAATACACACACTAACATTCTACACATGCTGTACCTGCATCAAACATCTGACTGTACATGACTGCAGAAAGGACATTGTTCATAATCACACTGTCCGGTGTTTATAATCATTTATAATCACACTCTCCGGTGTCACCCAAATGAGGATGAGGTTCTCTTTTGAGTCTGGTTCCTCTCAAGGTTTCTTCCTAATACCATCTAAGAGAGTTTTTGCTTGGCACAGTTGCCTCAGGCTTGCTCACTAGGGGTGATTTTGTCTAACATCTAGGACTTTTTGTTGTTTTTGTTTCTTATGTTCTGTAAAGCTGCTTTGAGATGTCCATTGTTAAAAGCGCTATACAAATAAAATTTATTTACCTGCACAGCACCTACCACTGGCCTCCGTTACAATTAGTCATTAGGAACATTTGTGGTAATCAGTAGTAATTAGTCATTGGGAACAGTGGTGAGTGGTCATTTGGAACAATTATGAGTATTAATTGGTCATTAGAGGTAATGTGATTAGTGATTGGTCATTAGGAACAATTATGGATATTAATTGGTCATTAGAGGTAATGGTGATTAGTGATTGGTCATTTGGAACAATTATGGATTTTAATTGGTCATTAGAGGTAATGCTGATTAGTGATTGGTCATTAGGAACAATTATGGATATTAATTGGTCATTAGAGGTAATGCTGATTAGTGATTGGTCATTTGGAACAATTATGGATATTAATTGGTCATTAGAGGTAATGCTGATTAGTGATTGGTCATTAGGAACAATTATGGATATTAATTGGTCATTAGAGGTAATGCTGATTAGTGATTGGTCATTAGGAACAATTATGGATATTAATTGGTCATTAGAGGTAATGGTGATTAGTGATTGGTCATTTGGAACAATTATGGATATTAATTGGTCATTAGAGGTAATGCTGATTAGTGATTGGTCATTAGGAACAATTATGGATGTTAATTGGTCATTAGAGGTAATGGTGATTAGTGATTGGTCATTAGGAACAATTATGGATATTAATTGGTCATTAGAGGTAATGGTGATTAGTGATTGGTCATTAGGAACAATTATGGATATTAATTGGTCATTAGAGGTAATGGTGATTAGTGATTGGTCATTTGGAACAATTATGGATATTAATTGGTCATTAGAGGTAATGCTGATTAGTGATTGGTCATTTGGAACAATTATGGATATTAATTGGTCATTAGAGGTAATGCTGATTAGTGATTGGTCATTAGGAACAATTATGGATATTAATTGGTCATTAGAGGTAATGCTGATTAGTGATTGGTCATTTGGAACAATTATGGATATTAATTGGTCATTAGAGGTAATGGTGATTAGTGATTGGTCATTTGGAACAATTATGGATATTAATTGGTCATTAGAGGTAATGCTGATTAGTGATTGGTCACTATTAGAGATTAGACTATTCCTGATGTAATTCGTGAGTTTACTGTAAAGATGTTTCTTTCCTGGAGATCATTTTAAATGTGAATCACTCGTCAGGATGTTTGATGGACTCCCGTCTGGAATGTTTGGGATGGTCTAAACCCCCGGCAGTGGCTGAAAGCCTAACTGATAACAACACTCATCACTTACACACACATATCACCAAAAAAACACACATCGCTAAGATACAGAACGCTAAAACACACATCGCTAACACATATTTCCAGGTATGGAGAGTACACACGTGTTAGATTTGCTTCGGAATTGCAGGATGGAATTTGGAATTTATGTGGGATATTTTAAGAGCGATAGTTACAGAAAGTAAGTTACAGTAACCAGACACACACACATACACACACACACACACACACACACACACACACACACACACATAGAGTCATTTCTTGGTGGTCAGTGAAGGGGGGGGGACCTTGGCTTCCTGGAATTTCACTAATCTCTCTTCAGGAACTCGTCCTTCACATTGCACTTGTCTTACTTTCATACACTTTTATCATCAAGCTCATCCAAAACATTTGTCCTTTTCCTCATACAGAAGAACACACACTCTTCAGCAGAGTGACCAGAACATTCCTCTGAACTCCATCCCAATGTGGTGTGTGAACATCAGCAATATTCACAGAGGTGCACAATATTTAGAGAAGAGGAATCTATCATTCATCGATTTTACTAATTTACTGTTGTTTTATTTACAGGAAAAGTCTAGTGTACTCAAGGATCAAGTGTCGGGAATACTGACATATTTGGAATACTGACGAGTAGAGAATACTGAACTGTAGGGAATACTGGAGTGTGGGGAATACTGAAGTGTAGGGAATACAGGAGTGTAAGGAATACTGAAATGTTGAGAATACTGATGAGAAGACAATGCTGAGATTTTGGAAATACAGATGTGTAGAGAATACTGAACTGTAGGGAATACTGGAGTGTGGGGAATACTGAACTGTTCGGAATACTGGAGTGTGGGGAATACTGAACTGGAGAAACTACTGACGTTTAAGGAGTACTGGAGTGTAGGGAATACAGGCATGTAGAAAATACTGCACTGGAGGGAATACTGACAAGTAGGGAATACTGAAGTGTAGTGAATAGTTAAGTCTAGGAAATACTGAGTGTTAGGAATACTTACAAGTAGGGAATACTGGAGTGAAGAGAATACTGAACTGTTGGAAATACTGACAAGTAGGGAATACTGAACTGGAGGGAATACTGAAGTATTGGGAATACTGAAGTGTATGGAATAGTAAAGTTTTGGGAATACTGAACTGTATAGAATACCGAAGTTTAGGGAATACAGGCATGTAGGAAATACTGAATTGTAGAGAATACTAAAGTGTAGGGAATACTGAACTGTTGGGAATACTGACAAGTAGATAATACTGAACTGTAGGAAATAGTGGAGTGAAGGAAATACTGAGTGCTGAGAATACTGGAGTGAAGGGAATACTAAAATATTGGGAATACTGAACTGATTGGGATTCTGGAGGATTAGGAATATTG
>JAUCMX010000003.1:1739681-1767181 GCA_033459395.1 Hemibagrus guttatus
CCCACCTGGGTCGTTAATATTAAACAAATCCATATAAAATCCGGTTCTGGTGCTGTAAAACACTCTACACCGGTCTGAGAAATCATGTACAGATTCATGCTTCAGAGATCTTGTCTTAGAAATCGTAACTGGTTCCTCAAAGAATCTAAACAACAGGATCTCTATGGTGGAAAAAGATTATTAAAGATGATCAGCAGGATCCTGAGTGCCGCAGGTTTATCAGCTCTTCACACCATGATACAATATGCTAGCCTCCAACATCTCCAGACACTAGCCTCCAACATTCCCAGAACCTAGCCCCTAACATCTCCAGACACTAGCCTCCACCATCTCCAGACCCAACCTCCAACATCTCCAGGCACTATCCCAAGATCTCCAGACACTAGCCTCTAACATCCCCAGAACCTAGCCCCTAACATCTCCAGACACTAGCGTCCAACATCTCCAGACACTAGACTCCAACATCACCAGACAATAGCCTCCAACATCTCCAGACCCAGCATCCAACATCTCCAGGCTCTAGCCTCGAAAATCTCCAGACACTAGCCACCAACATCTCCAGACTCTAGTCACCAACATCTCCAGACTCTAGTCACCAACATCTCCAGACACTAGCCTCCAACATCTCCAGACCCAGCCTCCAACGTCTCCAGACACTAGCCTCCAACATCTCCAGACACTAGCCTCCAACATCTCCAGACCCAGCATCCAACATCTCCAGACCCTAGCTTCCAACATCTCCAGACACTAGCCTCCAACATCTCCAGACACTAGCCTCCAACATCTCCAGACCCTAGCTTCCAACATATCCAGAACCTAGTTTCCAACTTCCCCAGACACTAGCCTCCAACATCTCCAGACCCAGCCTCCAAAATCTCCAGACCCTAGCTTCCAACATCTCCAGACTCTAGCCACCAACATCTCCAGACACTAGCCTCAACCATCTCCAGACACTAGCCTCCAACATCTCCAGACCCTAGCTTTCAACATCTCCAGACCCTAGCCTCCAACATCTCCAGAACCTAGCCTCCAACATCTCCAGACACTAGCCTCCAACATCTCCAGACACTAGCCTCCAACATCTCCAGACCCTAGCTTCCAACATCTCCAGACTCTAGCCTCCAACATCTCCAGACCCTAGCTTCCAACATCTCCAGACACTAGCCTCCAACATCTCCAGCTAAACCATTCAGGTCGTCCTGTTCAGCGTGAGAGAGTTTAAAACAGCAGCATGCAGGTTCTCCTGGATGCTCCTACCTGCAAATTAACTCCCATCAACTTCTAACCATGCTTCCAACTTCTCCTGTCGTATAAAACCTCTCCTCACATTAAACGTGTATGGAGACGTGACAGAGAAAAGTGAAATTTGTGATTAAACAAGTTTGACGAAGAGATGTGGATTTAGAAGAACATGGTGCAGCATCTGGTCAGTGTGAGGAGAGAATTAAAGTTTCTCTCTAATCTCAAACACACACCAGGAGATCCTCTCATTCATCATTTACAAAATAATATTGAATGTTAAATATCACTGAGAGAAGGTACGATGTTGTTTGGTGAATAAAAATAATAGGAAACTAATCAATGCTGGGTGCAACACACGACAACACACACACACGACACACACACACACACACACACACACACACACACACACACACACACACACACACACACACACACACACACACACACACACACACACACACACACACACACACACACACACACACACACACACACACACACACACACACACACACACACACACACACACACACACACACACACACACACACACACACACACACACACACACACACACACAGAGTACTGTTTGCATGTGGCCCAGTGGCCTAATGGATAAGGCATCAGCCTCCGGAGCTGGGGATTGTGGGTTCAAGTCCCACCTGGGTCGTTAATATTAAACAAATCCATATAAAATCCGGTTCTGGTGCTGTAAAACACTCTACACCGATCTGAGAAATCATGTACAGATTCATCCTTCAGAGATCTTGTCTTAGAAATCGTAACTGGTTCCTCAAAGAATCTAAACAACAGGATCTCTATGGTGGAAAAAGATTATTAAAGATGATCAGCAGGATCCTGAGTGCCGCAGGTTTATCAGCTCTTCACACCATGATACAATATGCTAGCCTCCAACATCTCCAGACACTAGCCTCCAACATTCCCAGAACCTAGCCTTAACATCTCCAGACACTAGCCTCCAACATCTCCAGACCCAACCTCCAACATCTCCAGGCACTATCCACCAAGATCTCCAGACACTAGCCTCCAACATCCCCAGAACCTAGCCCCTAAAATCTCCAGACACTAGCCTCCACCATCTCCAGACACTAGCCTCCAACATCTCCAGACACTAGACTCCAACATCTCCAGACACTAGCCTCCAACATCTCCAGACCCAGCATCCAACATCTCCATACAGTAGCCTCCAACATCTCCAGACCCTAGTTTCCAACATTCCCAGAACCTAGCCTCCAACATCTCCAGACACTAGCCTCCACCATCTCCAGACACTAGCCACCAACATCTTAAGACTCTAGCCACCAACATCTCCAGACCCTAGCTTCCAACATCTCCAGACGTTAGCTTCCAACATCTCCAGAACCTAGCTTCCAACAGCTCCAGACACTAGCCTCCAACATCTCCTGACCCTAGTTTCCAACATCCCCAGAACCTAGCCTCCAACATCTCCAGACTCAGCATCCAACATCTCCAGACCCAGCATCCAACATCTCCAGACCCTAGCCTCCAACATCTCCAGACACTAGCCACCAACATCTCCATACAGTAGCCTCCAACATCTCCAGACCCTAGTTTCCAACATTCCCAGAACCTAGTCTCCAACATCTCCAGACACTAGCCTCCAACATCTCTAGACACTAGCCTCCACCATCTCCAGACACTAGCCACCAACATCTTAAGACTCTAGCCACCAACATCTCCAGACCCTAGCTTCCAACATCTCCAGACGTTAGCTTCCAACATCTCCAGACGCTAGCCTCCAACATCCCCAGAACCTAGCCTCCAACATCTCCAGACACTAGCCTCCAACATCTCGAGACACTAGACTCCAACATCTCCAGACACTAGCCGCCAACATCTCCAGACCCAGCATCCAACATCTCCAGACCCTAGCCTCCAACATCTCCAGACACTAGCCTCCAACATCTCCAGACACTAGCCTCCAACATCTCCAGACCCTAGCTTCCAACATATCCAGAACCTAGTTTCCAACATCTCCAGAACCTAGCTTCCAACATCTCCAGAACCTAGCTTCCAACAGCTCCAGACACTAGCCACCAACATATCCAGACACTAGCCTCCAACATCTCCAGAATCTAGCCACCAAAATCTCCAGACACTAGCCACCAACATCTCCAGACACTAGCCTCCAACATCTCCAGAACCTAGCTTTCAACATCCCCAGACCCTAGCTTTCAACATCCCCAGACCCAGCCTCCAACATCTCCAGACCCTAGCTTCCAACATCTCCAGACACTAGCCTTCAACATCTCCAGACCCTAGTTTCCAACATCTCCAGACTCTAGCCACCAACATCTCCAGACACTAGCCTCCACCATCTCCAGACACTAGCCACCAACATTTCCAGACTCTAGCCACCAACATCTCCATACAGTAGCCTCCAACATCTCCAGACCCTAGTTTCCAACATCTCCAGAACCTAGCCTCCAACATCTCCAGACACTAGCATCCAACATCCCCAGAACCTAGCCCCTAAAATCTCCAGACACTAGCCTCCAACATCTCCAGACCCAGCATCCAACATCTCCAGACCCAGCATCCAACATCTCCAGACCCAGCATCCAACATCTCCAGACCCTAGCCACCAACATCTCCAGACACTAGCCTCCAACATCTCCAGACCCAGCCTCCAACATCTCCAGACCCTAGCTTCCAACATATCCAGAACCTAGTTTCCAACTTCCGCAGAGACTAGCCTCCAACATCTCCAGACTCTAGTCACCAACATCTCCAGACTCTAGCCACCAACATCTCCAGACACTAGTCTCCACCATCTCCAGACACTAGCCACCAACATCTCCAGACTCTAGCCACCAACATCTCCAGACACTAGCCTCCAACATCTCCAGACCCTAGTTTCCAACATCCCCAGAACCTAGCCTCCAACATCTCCAGACACTAGCCTCCAACATCTCCAGACACTAGACTCCAACATCTCCAGACCCAGCATCCAACATCTCCAGACCCTAGCCACCAACATCTCCATACAGTAGCCTCCAACATCTCCAGACCCTAGTTTCCAACATTCCCAGAACCTAGCCTCCAACATCTCCAGACACTAGCCTCCAACATCTCCAGACACTAGCCTCCACCATCTCCAGACTCAGCATCCAACATCTCCAGACCCAGCATCCAACATCTCCAGACCCTAGCCTCCAACATCTCCAGACACTAGCCACCAACATCTCCATACAGTAGCCTCCAACATCTCCAGACCCTAGTTTCCAACATTCCCAGAACCTAGCCTCCAACATCTCCAGACCCAGCCTCCAACATCTCCAGACCCTAGCTTCCAACATATCCAGAACCTAGTTTCCAACTTCCGCAGAGACTAGCCTCCAACATCTCCAGACTCTAGTCACCAACATCTCCAGACTCTAGCCACCAACATCTCCAGACACTAGTCTCCACCATCTCCAGACACTAGCCACCAACATCTCCAGACTCTAGCCACCAACATCTCCAGACACTAGCCTCCAACATCTCCAGACCATAGTTTCCAACATCCCCAGAACCTAGCCTCCAACATCTCCAGACACTAGTCTCCAACATCTCCAGACACTAGACTCCAACATCTCCAGACCCAGCATCCAACATCTCCAGACCCTAGCCACCAACATCTCCATACAGTAGCCTCCAACATCTCCAGACCCTAGTTTCCAACATTCCCAGAACCTAGCCTCCAACATCTCCAGACACTAGCCTCCAACATCTCCAGACACTAGCCTCCACCATCTCCAGACACTAGCCACCAACCTCTTAAGACTCTAGCCACCAACATCTCCAGACCCTAGCTTCCAACATCTCCAGACGTTAGCTTCCAACATCTCCAGACGCTAGCTTCCAACATCTCCAGAACCTAGCTTCCAACAGCTCCAGACACTAGCCTCCAACATCTCCAGACCCTAGTTTCCAACATCCCCAGAACCTAGCCTCCAACATCTCCAGACCCAGCATCCAACATCTCCAGACCCAGCATCCAACATCTCCAGACCCTAGCCTCCAACATCTCCAGACACTAGCCTCCAACATCTCCAGACACTAGCCTCCAACATCTCCAGACCCTAGCTTCCAACATATCCAGAACCTAGTTTCCAACATCTCCAGAACCTAGTTTCCAACATCTCCAGAACCTAGCTTCCAACATCTCCAGACACTAGCCACCAACATATCCAGACACTAGCCTCCAACATCTCCAGACCCTAGTTTCCAACATCTCCAGAACCTAGCCTCCAACATCTCCAGACAATAGCATCCAACATCCCCAGAACCTAGCCCCTAAAATCTCCAGACACTAGCCTCCAACATCTCCAGACCCAGGATCCAACATCTCCAGACCCAGCATCCAACATCTCCAGACCCTAGCCACCAACATCTCCAGACACTAGCCTCCAACATCTCCAGACCCAGCCTCCAACATCTCCAGACCCTAGCTTCCAACATATCCAGAACCTAGTTTCGAACTTCCGCAGAGACTAGCCTCCAACATCTCCAGACTCTAGTCACCAACATCTCCAGACTCTAGCCACCAACATCTCCAGACACTAGCCTCCACCATCTCCAGACACAGGCCACCAACATCTCCAGACTCTAGCCACCAACATCTCCAGACACTAGCCTCCAACATCTCCAGACCCTAGTTTCCAACATGACCAGAACCTAGCCTCCAACATCTCCAGACACTAGACTCCAACATCTCCAGACACTAGCCTCCAACATCTCCAGACCCAGCATCCAACATCTCCAGACTCTAGTCACCAACATCTCCAGACTCTAGCCTCCAACATCTCCAGACCCTAGCCACCAACATCTCCAGACCCTAGCCACCAACATCTCCAGACACTAGCCACCAACATCTCCAGACACTAGCCTCTAACATCTCCAGACCCAGCCTCCAAAATCTCAAGACCCTAGCCACCAACATCTCCAGACTCTAGCTTCCAACATCTCCAGATGCTAGCTTCCAACATCTCCAGAACCTGGTTTCCAACATCCCCAGAACCTAGCCTCCAACATCTCCAGACACTAGCCTCCAACATCTCCAGACACTAGCTTCCAAGATCTTCAGACACTAGCCTCCAACATCTCCAGACACTAGCCTCCAACATCTCCAGACACTAGCTTCCAAGATCTTCAGACACTAGCCTCCAACATCTCCAGACACTAGCCTCCAACATCTCCAGACACTAGCTTCCAAGATCTTCAGACACTAGCCACCAACGTCTCCAGACACTAGCCTCCAACATCTCCAGACCCTAGCTTCCAATATCTTCAGACACTAGCCTCCAACATCTCCAGCTAAACCGTCCAGGTCGTCCTGTTCAGCGTGAGAGAGTTTAAAACAGCAGCATGCAGGTTCTCCTGGATGCTCCTACCTGCAAATTAACTCCCATCAACTTCTAACCATGCTTCCAACTTCTCCTGGTCAGTGTGAGGAGAGAATTAAAGTTTCTCTCTAATCTCAAACACACACCAGGAGATCCTCTCATTCATCATTTACAAAATAATAATCTCCTGATGTGTGTGTGTATGCATGTGTGTGTGCAGATATCATAAAAAACTACACACTACACATCATCTCCCCTCATGTTACTGTAAAAGAGAGAGAGGGGGATAGAGAGAGAGAGAGAGAGAGAGAGAGAGAGAGAGAGAGAGAGAGAGAGAGAGAGAGGGTAGAGTGAGTGAGAAAGAGAGAGAGAGAGGGTAGAGTGAGTGAGAAAGAGAGAGAGAGAGAGAAAGACAGAGAGAGGGATAGAGTGGGGGGAGAGAGAAGAGAGAGAGAGAGAGAGAGAGACAGAGAGAGGGATAGAGTGAGTGAGAGAGAGAGAAAGACAGAGAGAGGGATAGAGTGAGTGAGTGAGTGAGTGAGTGAGAGAGAGAGAGATGTAGAAGACATAGAGAAGAAAGAGAGACAGACACACACAGAGAGATTTACAGCGTGAAGAATGTATATAGAATGTTCGACGTAATCAAACAGGTTGATTGGCCACGCCCATGCCAGGACGCACCTGATTGGCTGAAACAGGATCAACAACAGGAAATGAATTGTGATTGGTCGCCGTTAGAGGGCGCTGTTTGTCCTCCGTACCGGGGAGGCATGAGCGCATTGTGTGTGTGTGTATATGTATGTATGTGTGTGTGGGGCATGTGTGTGTGTGCGCGGAGACTCCGGGAGCGCACAGATCAAGAGCTCAGTTCCATCCAGCCCTGCTCTCTGGCTCCTCCTGACGCGCTGAGACAAGTGTCCGCGGCTCTTGTGCGGGATTCACGGAGGATGCACGCGCGCTCGCCGACGGAATGTAGACGGTCCCGGTAACCTTCTCCAGATTTCACCGGATTTGAAGCGGATTCATTTCGCGCGCACTTTCCGCTGTCGGAGTGAATCTAAAAGAAGACGCGCGTCTCCGTGTGTGTGTGTGTGTGTGTGTGTGTGTGTGTGTGTGTGTGTGTGTGTGTGTGGGAAAGTGGATCATGAGCTTCACTCCGGTGTTGTGTGTTTCTGCGCGTCTTCTAACAGGTAGGAGAGCGAACATATGGAACATGTAGAACTTCCATCTCCTTCATTTCATTTCTCTCATTTCTTTACGCGCTATCAGTGTGCTGGTGTATGTGGAGGATCTGTGTGTAAACATACACACACACACACACACGCACACACACACGGCGGGTTACGGGTCCTAGTGACATCATAATCATTCCACTAGCAACACGCTGTAAAACACTGGCTTTCGGACGGGTTCAGGAGAGACTGGACACGTCTGCATTCTATCTGCTCGGTTCTGACCGCAGCTCACGTGCCACAGCCTGTGTACGTTAGGGATGCGACGATACACCGATCTGACCGTTATTTCAGTGTAAAACCGTAAAAACGCCAGTGTGAGGACGCGCTGTGTACCGAGTGCAGTCTGAAATCGGTCTCACATGATTACAGTGTAACGTACCGCTCTGATTCGGTTCTGACTCGGTTCAGTGGATCAGATTGGAAAACTCTGAACTCGTTACACATTCCTTAACGCATCGTCGGATACAGAAGTGTTTTTCTGAGATAAGATCAGACCTTTTCAGAGGGAAACACCGTGTTCTTGGGTTCTACATGGGAACTTGAGGGTTCCTCATTTTCTGTAGGTTTCAGGTCAGAATCGGCTCTGATGCTCAGGTACAGTACTGAAATGCTGTCTCAGATACATGGATAACATTACAGACAGACAGACAGACAGACAGACAGGTGGATGGACTGATTGAGGTATTGATCCACATCCAGGTGGAGATATATAGAGAGATAGACAGAATGATAGACCAACAGACAGGGAGATAGATGGACAGATAGGCCTACTGATTGATAGACTGATGGACAGACTTATAGATACCCGAACTGATAGTTAGACTAATGAATGGATATATGGATAAATGGGTGGATGGATGGATAGATAGATGGATAAATAGATGGATGGATGGATGGATGGGTGGATGGGTGGGTGGGTTTATGGTTGAATGATTGGGTGGGTTTATGGGTGGATGGGTGGATTGGTGGATGGGTGGATGGGTGGATGGGTGGGTGGATGGGTGGATGGGTGGGTGGATGGGTGGATGGGTGGGTGGGTGGATGGGTGGATGGGTGGATGGGTGGGTGGGTATGGTTGAATGATTGGGTGGGTTTATGGGTGGATGGGTGGATTGGTGGATGGGTGGATGGTGGATGGGTGGTGGATGATTGGGTGGGTTTATGGTTGAATGATTGGGTGGGGTGGATGGGTGGATGGGTGGGTGGATGATTGGGTGGGTTTATGGTTGAATGATTGGGTGGGTGGATGGGTGGATGGGTGGATGGGTGGGTGGATGATTTGGGTGGGTTTATGGTTGAATGATTGGGTGGGTGGATGGGTGGATGGGTGGGTGGATGATTGGGTGGGTGGATGGGTGGATGGGTGGGTGTGTTTTCTATCAGAGTTCCAGTACTTTCAGACACAAAGAACCCTTATCTAGCCAAAGAAGCTTGAGCTGAGATGTTTCAGGTCATTGTGTACTCTTAAAAAAAAGTCTAGAATCTTTCTTCAGCAGTCCCTCTGGGGAACCTTAAATATTTTGTGTAGAACCCGATACCGAGTAAGAACTCTTACGATGATAGTTCAGTGTAGAGTGTTTGTGTGTTTCAACATGTGTGTGTGTGTGTGTGTGTTAGACGTGAGGTTCTCCTTCGTGTCAGTCTGAATAAGGTTCCGCGTGTGTCTTTCTGAAGTGCAGTGAGAGCGAGCGCTCGTATTGGTGCTGGTATTGTGTAGTTGTGTATAAAGAGTGAGAAAATGTTGTGTTTGTTGTGTTCGTGATTAAACCTTTGACTCTCAGCTGTAATATTTCATCTTCTTCACATCTCTCTCTCTCTCTCTCTCTCTTTCTCTCTCTCTCTCTCTCTCTCTCTCTCTCTCTCTCTCACTCTCTCTCTCTCTCTCCCACACTCTATCATGGCCTGACTTTTTTTTTTTTTTTTTTCGCTGTAGATCTGAGTGCTCAGCGATCATGAAAAGAGCAGACGGTGTGGATTAGACCTTTTTTATTCCTGGACTTTTTTGTTCTGGACGTCGTCGCTCTCCTTTCTCTCTCCATGTGGGATGTAACGGAGCTTGTCCTCGGCGGTCTGGAATGAAATGATGGCGATGCGTCAGGGTGATGACGGGGAACATGCAGCCACGCCTCCAGCGTGTGAGGTAAGAACATCTCCTGAACATAAGGGGTTTGGTTTTACTGTACGATTCGACACTTCATGAAGTTGTGTACTGAATGGATGTAGTAGGGAGTGAAGCATGGTGCTGGGGGTGGCATCATGATGGAAGTTACCCCTTTTGACCCTTGGTTGGTTCTCTGATAATTCTAGTGCACTTGTGTAATCGCTAGTCTCGTCTGTTCTGGTGCACTTGTGTAGTCGCTAGTCTCGTCTGTTCTGGTGCACTTGTGTAGTCGCTAGTCTCGCCTGTTCTGGTGCACTTGTGTAGTCGCTAGTCTCGCCTGTTCTGGTGCACTTGTGTAGTCGCTAGTCTTGCCTGTTCTGGTGCACTTGTGTAGTCGCTAGTCTCGTCTGTTCTGGTGCACTTGTGTAGTCGCTAGTCTCGCCTGTTCTGGTGCACTTGTGTAGTCGCTAGTCTCGCCTGTTCTGGTGCACTTGTGTAGTCGCTAGTCTCGCCTGTTCTGGTGCACTTGTGTAGTCGCTAGTCTCGCCTGTTCTGGTGCACTTGTGTAGTCGCTAGTCTCGTCTGTTCTGGTGCACTTGTGTAGTCGCTAGTCTCGCCTGTTCTGGTGCACTTGTGTAGTCGCTAGTCTCGCCTGTTCTGGTGCACTTGTGTAGTCGCTAGTCTCGCCTGTTCTGGTGCACTTGTGTAGTCGCTAGTCTCGCCTGTTCTGGTGCACTTGTGTAGTCGCTAGTCTCGTCTGTTCTGGTGCACTTGTGTAGTCGCTAGTCTCGTCTGTTCTGGTGCACTTGTGTAGTCGCTAGTCTCGCCTGTTCTGGTGCACTTGTGTAGTCGCTAGTCTCGCCTTTTCTGGTGCACTTGTGTAGTCGATAGTCTCGCCTGTTCTGGTGCACTTGTGTAGTCGATAGTCTCGCCTGTTCTGGTGCACTTGCCTTCTAATTACACAGTGTCTAGTTTTAGTGCACTTGTCCCTCTTCTAGCGACCTCAGTCGCACTTCTCTTCCAGCTACACACACCATTTCTAGTGCCCTTGATTTCATTGCCTGTGTATTTTCCTTGCTAGTGTTTTACCAGTTGTAGTGCCCTTGATGTCATAAAGTGACACAGTGTTTTGGAAAGCATCTGTGTGTGGTGTAGTCATGTTTGTTTGTCGCTGAAGTCAGCAGTGTGGATTTGGGACGAGGCCATGTGCAGTGTGGGTAACAGTGTTTACTGTAATGCACCATGCTTTTCCAAAACCGCTTGGTGTGTGTGAGTGAGACGTGTGTGTGAGTGAGACGTGTGTGTGAGTGAGACGTGTGTGTGTGTGTGTGTGTGTGTGTGTGAGTGAGACGTGTGTGTGTGTGTGTGTGTGTGTGGTGTGTAAAACAGCCGTCTGCATCTCATAAAGTCCTGAGTTTCCTTACTAAGTGAAAGAACTCGCACATCACACACTCGCACATCATTGGTTGCAGACGCTGGAGGAACTTCGAGCTTCGATCCTGCTGTTATTTTGTTGCTGTAACTCGGTGTGTTAATCAGTTGTGATGATCGTGAGGTCATCTGAGGTCATCCTTCTTGTGTGTATTGGCAAGTTGAAGTCTAGCTCATTTTGTTAACTCAATTCATTCATAATTCATCGTATAATTCAAATCCTGCAGTAGACTGAGCTAAATAAATGACATAAGAAATAAACAAAATGTTTTAACACTGAAAATAAGACGGTTCTTTTTTTTTTATTGTAAAGGTGTAATTTAATAAAATAAAAAATGTAATGACATTTTTAATATTTTACATTTTTCAACTTTAGGACAAACTTCTTCTCCAAATCATCTGAAACAAAACGGAAAAAACAAAACAAAAAGTGTTAGTGTACCACCATAGAAAGCTGGAAAAAATATAATACTACTACTACTACTACTACTAATAATAATAATTTTAATAACAACAACAACAACAATAATAATAACATAATTAGAAATATAATAGAATATAATAAAATATAATAACTTCATCTTCTGGTAAATTAGACACTTTCTTCCAAATAATTTGACCTCCATGAAACATCCACAGAAAAAAGTTCTCGAAGCGATCGACGGATCGATTATGAATGCTCTTAGTCTCCTACTTCAAACCTCTGTATGTTTTTGCTCCCTTGAACAGTTCCACGTTTTGTAGGGTTTATAATAATCTGGAGGTGAAGCGTGGTGGTGGTGGCGTCATGTTTTTCTGCCCTTAAATGAATAAATTAATACAAAATACTGTAATATTGTGGTGGGGAGTGTGGGATGGGTGAGGTCGGTGGGAGGAGTCATTACAGTGTGCAAAATTACAAACAAATAAAAAAAAAAGACGTATTTTATGTGTACAAAATAAAAGGAGACTAAATAAATAACTTGGGAAGTGAAAGGATGGGCAGCTGTCCATCTTGCCCAGCCCTTAACCACGCCCATATTTGAAGTGTATCAGCTGCTTTGTGCTCGGTTCCTCCCACATCGAGAGGTTTAATTGCGGAGGCTGATTGCCTTCATGTCAGTGATGAATTCGGCAGATCGATGTTTCCCTGGGGGACTGGAGCGACTGATTTAGACCCGGAGTGGCAGAGCGGGGGTGGGGGGTGGGGGGTAGACCGAAGTTAGACGAGGGGGTAGACCGGGGGTAGATGAGGGGGTAGACGAGAGGTAGACGTCCCATCGCTCCATCCATCTGCTGCGCTGAAATCTGCAGGGACTCGATGCTTCAGGGAGAAGGAGAAGGTGGAGAGAATGTGCTGAGTGTGGGACAGGATCCGTGATGCTGCTCTTTGTTAGTGTGGGGATGTGGGAGGAAGAGGGGGCGGGGATCTGGGCGGGGTTATGTACAGTAATGCTGGTGCAAATGTTTTGGCACCTCATTATTCTATTCTGTTCAATTCAATAGACAGGAAATTCAATGCAGAACACATTAATGCTTTTTTTTTTAAAATATTGTTTTTCTGTCTAGAATTAAAAATAAAAATGAATTCCGTTTAATTCAGAAATCGTCACTGACGTGACCGTTATAGCATTTCTAAAACACTGAAATTCAAAACATCTAACAGTTTTTAAATTAGAAATAAAAATCAAAATATAATCAAAATATAAACTAAGCAAAAAGAAATGCACATAAAACACGTGACCCTCTTTGATAATTTAATTAAAAACTATTTTCTTTATTCATTAAGGAGTTTAAATCTGCTTCTCACGCTCGGTTTCCAATCTGTCCTACATCTCTACACGGTTCTCTGGAGAAACCAACTACTATATCATAGACAGACAAGCAGACAGACAGATAGATAGACAGATAGACAGATAGACAGACAACACTACACTCTCTGTAGAAACCAACTACTATATCATAGACAGACAAGCAGACAGACAGACAGACAGACAGACAGACAGATAGATAGACAGACAGACAGGGGAAGAATACAGACAGAAACAGATAGATAGATAGACAGACAGACAGACAGACAGACAGACAGAAATAGATAGATAGATAGATAGATAGATAGATAGATAGATAGATAGATAGATAGATAGACAGATAGACAGACAGACAGACAGACAGGGGAAGAATACAAACAGAAATAGACAGACAGACAAAGATATATAGATAGACAGACAGGGGAAGAATACAGACAGACAGACAGGGGAAGAATACAGACAGACAGACAGGGGAAGAATACAGACAGACAAAGATAGATAGATAGATAGATAGATAGATAGATAGATAGATAGATAGATAGACGAAGAATATAGATAGATAGATAGATAGACAGATAGACAGACAGACAGACAGGGGAAGAATACAAACAGAAATAGACAGACAGACAAAGATATATAGATAGACAGACAGGGGAAGAATACAGACAGACAGACAGGGGAAGAATACAGACAGACAGACAGGGGAAGAATACAGACAGACAAAGATAGATAGATAGATAGATAGATAGATAGATAGATAGATAGATAGATAGATAGATAGACGAAGAATATAGATAGACAGATAGACAGACAGACAGACAGACAGACAGACAGACAGACAGACAGACAGACAGACAGACAGACAGACAGACAGACAGACAGACAGATAGATAGGGGAAGAATATAGATAGACAGACAGATCAGGATCTATCTTCCCAGAGGGAAATTCATAACTAAAAGGTTCCTTATCAGATTACAGGAAGAAGGTTTTGGAGAAAGTGAAGATCCTTCAGACTGAAGCCTACACAAACCCTGTGTGTAAGGTCACAGCACTGCTGAGGAAAATAATAAACACTACATAAACAATATGAAAGTCACAGGGTTCTGAAGCTGCGTCAGTTTCTGTTTCTCTTTTATAAATTCATGAAATAATTTATTCTGTACATCATCGTCCTGAAGATGGAGTCTGTGATTAATAATGATATCACAGCGATAACACACACACACACACACAGACGGGTCTCAGGTGTTTAATGAGTGAGTGTGTTAGTGTGTGTGAGTGAGTTATGATGCGTCACAACAGTGTAAATGAAGTGAAGCAGCAGATTCTCTTGATTTTCTCAGACAGATAAACAGACTCTATCTTTATTCCGACTCGAAGTGACACTTTATAATAAACACCGGCTGAGTGAAACAGTAGAAATGCAACAGCTCTCGGACGTTCCTGCTGTCCTGACCACAGAGACCTCTCCGATCAGATCGGACCAGATGACCAGACTGGACCTGAGTTTCATTCAGTTTAATGAGCTGCACTGGCATCACAGTTACCTTACTGAGAATGTTTTTATTTTAAACCAATGATAAAAATAGCAATAAGAGAAAAACAAATACACAAACTTCTCTCTCTCTCTCTCTCTCTCTCTCTCCTCTCTCTCTCTCTCTCTCTCTTTATCTCTGTGTTTTTATTTTGTCATGATGGTTTACATGCTATATTGGCAAATTATTAATATAATAAAGAAAATGGAGAAAAAGAAAATGAATGTACAAACAAACAAATAAAAAATAAACAAGTAAAAAATAAATAAATAAATATAATGAAAGGTACCAGTGTGAGACAAAAGTATAAGGTTTAGTAACGTAAAATACATAAAATATATTGTCAAAAATATTATAAATAAATAAATAAATAAATAAATAAAAATTAATAATAAAGTAAATAAAATGTACGTTGAGCCTGATGAACTACTGTCCAGTGCAATCTCTCTCTCTCTCTCTCTCTCTCTCTCTCTCTCTCTCTCTCTCTTTTCTCTCCTCTAATAAAATAATTTTATTATTTAATTTACTAAAAAATAACCTCATACTTTTGATCTGTTTATATTTACATTAAAGGTTTCCATGAAGTGTCAGTCAGTTCCTGTTGTCGCTTCCGTTATAGCAGCAATAAACGCTCGTTCCCTCAGCAGCCTCGCTTTATTCTCTCTCTATAAACTAATCCGACGTTAAAAAATGTAAATAAAAACAACACAGCTCGTCAGCTGACCGAGAAGAGGAAAAAGTTCTTGTTTTAGCTTTAACTGTAACAAAGCACTGACACTAGAGACTCCTTCCGCACTCGTCCCTGTGAAGGAGTCGTTACTATGGAAACGCTCAGCTATGAGAATTAACAGCGTGTTAACATAAAGCCTCTCGCTTGTTCTCTCTTTCAGCAGCTCTGTATTTAAACTCTCCTCCTCAAGTCTCTCCTGATGCTCAGGTCTGCGAGCGAGTCATTTACAGAGCTGCTCTGTTTATCCAGCATCTCTCCATACCAGTGGAGGAGAAGAATTCTTTTCAGCGAGGCATGAAGGCCAAAAACTGATCCTGTTATGCTGGAAAATTGGATGTGTGCAACCACAGGCCATGTGTTCAACAGACAGAGAGAGCGAGAGAGAGCGAGCGAGAGAAGGCGAGAGCGAGGGAGAGCGAGGGAGAGCGAGAGCGAGAGCGAGAGAGAGAGAGAGAGAGAGAGAGAGAGGAGAGAGAGAGAGAGCAAGGGAGAGTGAGGTAGAGAAAGATTGAAAGGGAGGGAGAGGGAGGGAGAGGGAGGGAGAGGGAGGGAGAGGGAGGGAGAGGGAGGGAGAAGGGGAGAGAGAGAAAGGAAAGAGAGAGAGAGGGAAAGAGGGAGAGAGATAATAATTAATAATAATAATTAATAATTATATTATAATAATAATAATAATAATAATAATAATAATAATAATAATAATATTATTATTTGCTGCTTGTGTTATTCTCTGCTTGTGTAATGGACATGCTAATCGGCTGTCTGAGGGGGTGTGGCCTAATATTATAATGAGATTTTCTTATCCTCTTTTATCGCTCTAAACTGTTCACGTTCTCAGAAGCTGACGATACAGTAACACCATTTTCTTACAAAGGTCTTGGTTTGGGGCGGAGTTTACATGAGCATTAACCCCGCCCATTTCACATGACATGCTGTGTGTTTTTAATCCTGCTGAGCTTCATTAGCTAACGTTCTTACTATAATACAATAACAGAACAAAACATTAAAAAGTTTAAATATTCAAATATACAGTATACTGTCCGACTGAGCAGATGTCCGAGTGTGACCCCTGTGTGACCTTAAATGACCTTCTGTGACCTAAACGAGTCAATGTTAAAGCGCCAGAACTGGCTATTTTGTGTTTATGTTCATGTATAATTCTGTTCTTGTACTGGTGTGTGTGTGTGTGTGTGTGTGTGTGTGTGTGTGTGTGTGTGTGTGTGTGTGTTTGTTCTGTAAAGGGAAACTCGAATTCCGTCCTTGTGTGGAATTCCTGCCACTTGAAGGTCACTTATTCATAGTTGCCAAGAAACAGTGTAGTGGCATGTGCTCTGTTATCTGGTACAACACGTCTCTGCTTAAGCTTCTTCCTCTGTGTGTGTGTGTGTGTGTGTGTGTGTGTGTTCACATTTCTGAAAGAAATCCAAAAATTCTCGTTTTTCCAGGCACTTGTGTGTAGTGCCACCGGAAAGAAGGAAGCCGCAGCCTGGTCCTGCATTTCTGTCTTATTTTGGTGTTTATTTTTATCTAGCCTAGCCGCTAGCTCCATTCTTAGGCCGTTAGCTGTGATCGTCCGTACGAGCTAAGGGACTCTACAGAGACACAGCAGAATTGCTCGAAACACTAGAGACAACAAACATCATGGAAATTCCACCTTAATTCCTGACATCCGACCGGGAAGAAGCGTTCCCGTTAGCCCATGTGTTATCAGCTCGGCTAGATTTGGGCTTCTGACAGGAAGTGGAGCTAATTCCTGTGGGTCTCTTTTGTGGCACTGAACAACTGGCTTGTTTTATTGAATGAGTTTGTGAATGAATGACCGAGACGGTGAAGGACAGCCACATGATTTAGCTTCAACGGTCCAGAGAAAGAGTTTAATAAATCCTTATTACACAATTACACAAGCGACTTCTACATAAAATGAGAAATTTCTGTATCAAAGAATTCACTAAGAGTTGATGAGAGCGTGAGGAAACCCAGTGGATAAACCAAGAACAAGCAGAACAACGCGAGTGTTAACATTTCGAACATTACCAGAACTTTCTGCTATTGGAAGCAGAACTTTACCAACTTTTATACTTTTAGTGCTGCTACTCATCTTTACTCTAATAAATACAGAATTTTGGAAAGATTTGTGTTTTTATGGGATGTTTTTAGTTAGCATGTGATCAGTATGAATGATTTTCTGGCTGCAAGTTTGGAATAAAATAATTTTTATTTATTTTATTTTTGTTTTCTTTTCTTTTCTTTTACTTTTCTTTTCTTTTATAGACATTTTTTTGTGCATTAAAAAAAAGTGTAAAAAAATTCAGAGGTGCCAACATTTTAACTGCAATATTATAAATATGCAAATTGTAAACAACCCTAAAACAACCTCCTGCCCCTCCCCCACTCCACTTCCCCTCCCCCTGCTTCCTTCCCCCATCCTATGGTGATGTTGCGCAATCCTTATTTGCATACTGGAATCTGATTGGCTGTTGTACATCGTGACTCAATAAGTGACTCAGTAAAAGGATAGAAGAAGTTGCTTTCGGCTGCTCTCTGTTCGGGGTCGCCACAGCGGACCAACTGGTCCGCACAACAACTTGGCAAATGTTTTACGCCGGATGCCCTTCCTGACGCAACCCTCCCATTTTTCCGGGCTTAGGACCGATTCCCAGCCAATGCCTCATTCCCAGTCACTGGATGCAGTGCCGGTCCCAAGCCCAGAAAAATGGGAGGGTTCTGTCAGGAATGGCATCCGGCGTAAAACATTTGCCAAGTTGTTGTGCGGACCAGTTGGTCCGCTGTGACTCAGTAAAAGGATGTGAGCTGTAAATAAAACAATAATCAGAAAATCTTTCAAAAAAATTAAACTAAATAAATACAACTAAAATATTTCAAGTTTATTATATATGTGAGAGTTTATTATACACACACATGCAACAAGGCTTTGATCTGCCATCGATTCGATTTTCCTGGTGTGTGTGTGTGTGTGCGTGTGTATGAGTGTGTGATCTAGCATCGATTTCGTCAGACAGTCAGACCGTACCGTTCAGAAGCAGCTCGGGGGAGACGGAAAGCTCCACTTTTCTGTTCGCTCGAAGAAGAAAATATTCATCGCTCCTGTAACATCAGCTAGCGGATTTCATTTTTCGATCAACTCTTCAGCACCTCCTAGTGGTGGTTTAGCATTTGTTCTGTTAGTGTTGCCATGGTTACACACTGTTTGCTAGTTTTGATCTTGTAGGCTTTGAAGTGTGTTTTTCAGTGTTATAGCCATTAGCGTAAATGTAAGCACTACTGTAGGCGACGTACGCGACTGTTATCGTGAGAAACGTTTGATTAAAATTTCAGAGTACGAGCATCAATCATCTAAACTCCACCAATCAGATGACAGCAAACTCACTGAGCAGCTACAGATCCGCTAGTGACAGTGAGATAAGCACAACATGCTAATGGACAGAAAAATCCCCTTAAATCTGACTGTGAAGTGTGTGTGTGTGTGTGTGTGTGTATAAGTGTGTGTGTGTGTGTTAGCCAGTGCACTGTGTGTGTGAGAGAGAGTTCACAGCTCAGTAATAGCTGATGCAGATAGAGAATTATTATTTTATTATTTATTATTTTAGCTCCAGTTCCAGGTTCTTTAATGAACAGCCGCTGCTGCTGATGATGATGATGATGAAGGTCAATAAAACTGCATGATCATTTCTCTCCTCCTGATGTGATAGAGTGACTCTCTTTCTCTTCTTCTTTGGTTGTTTTTTTAAATTTGCTACATGTCTAGAAAATTTTTTAAAAAATTAATAAAAAACCTAAAATAAAATAAAAGCTAAAGTGTTAAATCTGAGCAGATGAACACTGATTAAAACACAAACACACAAAGAAACTTCATTAACCCATAGTTTCTGCATCATGTCGTGTTTCTGAGGAAAACACTGAATTTCAGCAGGAACGCTTGTGTATCAGGACACTGCTCTCCTCCTGCACCATTATGCCCTAAATACAGCTCAACATCTCATGTAGGTTACTGAACCTCCTGCAGACTCTCCTCAACACGTCTCTGACTCTCCTCTCTGACTCTCCTCTCTGACTCTCCTCTCTGACTGGTCTCTCTGACTCTCCTCTCTGACTCATCTCTCTGACTCTCCTCTCTGACTCTCCTCTCTGACTGGTCTCTCTGACTCTCCTCTCTGACTCATCTCTCTGACTCTCCTCTCTGACTCTCCTCTCTGACTGGTCTCTCTGACTCTCCTCTCTGACTCTCCTCTCTGACTGGTCTCTCTGACTCTCCTCTCTGACTCATCTCTCTGACTCTCCTCTCTGACTCTCCTCTCTGACTCATCTCTCTGACTCATCTCTCTGACTGGTCTCTCTGACTCTCCTCTCTGACTCTCCTCTCTGACTCATCTCTCTGACTCTCCTCTCTGACTCATCTCTCTGACTCTTCTCTCTGACTCTCCTCTCTGACTCTCCTCTCTGACTCTCCTCTCTGACTCATCTCTCTGACTGGTCTCTCTGACTCTCCTTTCTGACTCTCCTCTCTGACTCGTCTCTCTGACTGGTCTCTCTGACTCTCCTCTCTGACTCTCCTCTCTGACTCTCCTCTCTGACTCATCTCTCTGACTCATCTCTCTGACCCATCTCTCTGACTCTCCTCTCTGACTCATCTCTCTGACTCTCCTCTCTGACCCTCCTCTCTGACTCGTCTCTCTGACTCGTCTCTCTGACTGGTCTCTGTGACTCTCCTCTCTGACTCGTCTCTCTGACTGGTTTCTCTGACTCTCCTCTCTGACTCGTCTCTCTGACTGGTCTCTCTGACTCGTCTCTCTGACTGGTCTCTCTGACTGGTCTCTCTGACTCGTCTATCTGACTCGTCTATCTGACTCGTCTCTCTGACTCGTCTCTCTGACTCGTCTCTCTGACTCTCCTCTCTGACTCGTCTCTCTGACTCTCCTCTCTGACTCTCCTCTCTGACTCTCCTCTATGTTTCATGCTCCGTCACACTGACACTCGGCATCTGGCTGTTATTAAATATGCATTGGACCTCCTCTTGTCCCTCAGCATCACACTGTAACCCTGCAGCGTTGCCAGATTGGACATAATTCCCTATTAGCTTTGTTGATTGTTTTTTTTTTTTTTTAATCATAACACATTTATACATTTTCTCCTTAGCTGGGTAAATTGTTGTAAATATGAATAAAAAATAGTCTGCAAAAATTATTTATTTATTTTCTTTTTAAAAACAGCAGTTGTATCAATTAAAAAATCAACAGTAAAGGAGAAAAAAAATCATAAATAATTATATTTTACAAAAGATTGGTTACATTAAATCAGATGTTTCCAGTCAGTTTGTAATTATTTTACATTATATAAAAATATTTAATAAAAAGATCCACTATTATTCCATAATATAGGCCTTATTAATAAATCTAAACCGTTTAAAGGACATGATTAATTTTTGATAACAGAGTATATCTCTCAGACCAGCAGCAACCAGATACAAAAAAAAAATAAAAATAAAAAAGTGCAAAGTCATTCTGTTAATTAAGAAAATGACCGGCATTTAACCTTAATTATAACCAAAGTAATAAATGCAATTTTATTTGATTTACTTATATACTCACGGATATTACCTATATATATATATGTATATATAATATGTATATATATGTATGTATACGCACATTAAATAGAGTCAATAGAATAACATTTATTAGACAAAGTGTGTGTGTGTGTGTGTGTGTGTGTTATAAAGCATCTAACTACATAAGCAGCACTCAGGTTTATCAGTTAATCACAACCAGGGTAGAGAGACAGAGAGAGAGTGAAAGAGAGAGAGAGTGAGGGAGAGAGTGAGGGAGAGAGTGAGGGAGAGAGTGAGGGAGAGAGAGAGGGAGAGAGAGAGGGAGAGAGTGAGGGAGAGAGTGAGGGAGAGAGTGAGGGAGAGAGTGAGGGAGAGAGAGAGAGAGAGAGAGAGAGAGAGAGAGAGAGAGAGAGAGATAGAGAGAGATCAGGTGTGTAGCGGTCTTGCTCGTCCTTTCACTTGTCTTGTGTCATTAGCATGGAGTCACTGATGCAGAGAGTCGAAGCTGCAGGGTGCCGGGGTGCCTACAGGACCTTTCGATGAACACACACACACACACACACACACACACACACACACACACACACACACTCGGATGCGGATGGAGTTGGGGTGACGTGCGGTGATTGTGCACACTTGCCATGGCTCAACTCGGGATGCTGGGCTGCATGGTGAACCGCAACTCGTCAGTCAAAAACCTGATCTGTGACCTGTACTGCGCCTTCAACACACAGGTGTGTGTGTGTGTGTGTGTGTGTGTGTGTGTGTGTGTGTGTGTGTGTGTGTGTGTGTATGCGTGTGTGTGTGTGTGTGTGTGGGTGTGAGAGAAAAAGAGTCTGTATGTGTGTGCATTCTGTCATGCACTGTTTCCGATCTTATTCTGTAATATGTACTATGTACTGTGGGTTTAGTAGTCGAGTGTGTGTGTGTGTGTGTGTGTGTGTGTGTGTGTGTGTGTGTGTGTGTGTGTGTGTGCTGTAACACTGCAGTGTGTCAGAGAGATGCTGAATAAACATATTTTTAGTAACATGCTGATATTTAGGTTTCTGTGATGAGAAAAATGTGTGAATTTATTTTTCTGCATAAAACACAACCAGAAAAGAGGCTCGGAGAAATACATTGATAATAAATGCTGCAGACGAGCAGACCGCCCGAATGGGTACTTACTTACGAGTACTGACTGACCAACTGCTGAAATACTGTATAAACAGGTACTGACTGAGCAGTTGCAGAAATGTAAACAAGTACTGACTGACCAGCTACCGAAATAAATATACACAGGTACTGACTGACCAGCTACCGAAATATACACAGGTACTGACTGACCAACTAAATGTAAACCTGTTCTAGTCAGTCAGTACCCAGGTCAGTTGCTGAAATATGAACAAGTACTTACTGACCAATTGCTGAAATGTTAAAATGTACTGTCTGACTGACCAACTACTGAAATATGATCAGGTACTGACTGACCAGCTACTTACTGAACAAGTACTGAAATGCTAACAGGTACCAATTGACCAGCTACTGAAATGTGAGCAGGTACTGACCGATTGACCAGCTGCTGAAATGCTAACAGGTACTGACCGATTGACCAGCTGCTGAAATGTGAGCAGGTACTGACCGATTGACCAGCTGCTGAAATGTGAGCAGGTACTGACCGATTGACCAGCTGCTGAAATGTGAGCAGGTACTGATTCAGGGTCAGTTACTGGTTGAGATTTAATTAAAATGAAACATGACATACATTGAAGATTGATGTTATTCATTTACTCCTTAAATTCCATTTGTTCTCTGCTGCCCTGTTTGTTAGCTGTGTGTGTGTGTGTGTGTGTGTGTGTGTGTGTGTGTGTGTGTGTGTGAGACAGAAGCGTTCTCCTGATAGCGGTGATATTTATAGAAGTGAAAGTGTTGCATGAATGATGTCTCTCTCCAACTGGCTCGTTTCCCACAGTGGCTCAGATGAACATGTGGGCCCTGTAGATATATAACACTGGAAATCCTCTGTGTGTGTGTGTGTGTGTGTGTGTGTGTGTGTGTGAGTAGTCCCGAGTATGTGATGCCTGTCTGAAGCCATGGACTTCAGTGTAAAAGACTGCAGCTATTATCCAGTCCCCTGGCCTTCCTGCTTTGTCCGGTCCGGTCTCTGCCCCCAGATTTAATTTTAGCCCGGTTGAACTGGACGAACTGATGTCCCTCTGTATCACGACTCAGAACAGGCTTTGTGTGTGAGCCTCAGTGCAATATTCCTGCACCACCACCTGGTCACAAAACGCCAAGGCGAGTGAGGCTGTCTCACCGAGGAGCCAGAGGCCGTGAGGAGAAGGTGGCATGGTGTGTTCTGCTCCCCGTGTAGGTGTGTGTGTGAGTGTGTGTGTCTGATGGGGATTTTCTCTGAGGATGAAGAGGAGGAGGAGGAGGTTAATTATTTATAGTAAAGCTGTGGTGAAGATCCCAATTACAGTCGCATCTGGGGACGCCCAGGGGATTCGGACGGGCGGGGATGATGGCTGGGGGTCTTTGTCTGGAAGCCCTCTATCTCTTTTACACACACACACACACACACACATATGCACACACACACCTCCAGCAATATGCTTCATTCCTAAAGGAGAGTGTGTGATAAGGTGTGGAGAATTAGAAGTGATGGTGAAAGCTGCAAAACAAGCATGTGATAATTCTAACATTACAGAGTTTGTGTTGAAGTCGGTGTGTTTTGTTGTGTGTTTTGTTGTGTGTTTCGTTGTGTGTTTCGTTGGTTCAGCCGGTGTTGTGTAGTGTTTAGACAAGCCTGTGTTCAGCTTTGATGATGGTGTACAGGGTGTGGTGTGTGTTTATCTTGTGTTGTGGTGTTAGGGTTAGGGTTAGGTTTTGGTTTGGTTTGTTGTGTTATGATTTGTTGAGATGTGCTAGGTTGTGGTGTGTTGTTTTGTAGTGTGCTGCAGTGTAGTGTGTGCTGTGGTGTGTTTTCAGTTGTGTTATGGTGTGGTGTGTTATGGAGAGAAGAGAGGAGAAGAGAGAAGAGAGGAGAATAGAGGAGAGGAGAGGAGAAGAGAGGAGAGGAGAGGAGAAGAATTGAGAAGAGAAGAGAGGAGAGGAGAAGAGAGAAGAGAAGAGAAGGGAGAATAGAGGAGAGGAGAAGAATTGAGAAGAGAAGAGAAGAGAGGAGAGGAGAGGAGAAGAGAGAAGAGAAGAGAAGGGAGAAGAGAAGAGAGGAGAAGCACACATGAGTAGCAGTATTATTGATTGTAATTACTGAGCACAAGCACCTGATTACATTGAGAAGTAATGCTGGAGTGAAAGGAGTTTCTCTGATATTCAGGTTTCTCTCTCTCTCGCTCTCTCTCGCTCTCTCTCGCTCTCTCTCTCTCTCCCTTTTGTAAAAAAAAAAAAGAAATTCCAGGCCTTTGACCCCCACAATGGTGGCCATTTCCATATGAAAGCATCCCTTCAGTAGGACGGAGGGAGCTGCTTCACGGAGAGAGTGCACACTTCAGCCAAGTCGCTTCTGTTTACACACTACAGATCACACTTACTGAACATGCCTCTCTGCTTCAGATACCTCAAAAGTGTGCTAGTGAAGCTGTGTGTGTGTGTGTGTGTGTGTGTGTGTGTGTGGAGAGAGAGAGAGAGAGAGAGAGAGAGAGAGAGAGAGAGAGAGAGAGAGAGAGAGAGCGAGCAGAAGGCTGCAGGGTCTCTGAAGGAACAAACCTGAAAAGACGCAATGCAGGCAGGCTCGGGGGGGAGGGCCAAGGGGCGGGGCCACACGCCTGCACCGAGGTTTGGAGGGAGGGGTTTTGACGAGTGCGTAACTAAGGGAGACGTGCTGCACGTGTACACACACACACACACATTATGCGCATATAGAGGAGAGGTGGTGTGTTGCCATGACAACAGCATTCGTGCAGCAAATGGCAAAAAAGGGCGAGCTGCATTCTCACACACACAGAGAGAGAGAGAGAGAGAGAGAGAGAGAGAGAGAGAGAGAGAGAGAAAGGTGGAGATGAAGAGAAAGAACAGGTTACATTAGAAAAAGAGAAAAAGGTGTAAAAGCAGAAGATGGTTGAAGAGCAGTGAGGAGGAGGGGGAGGATGGGGGGATGGGGGAGGAGCTTGTAAACGTCACTCCCACTTCCACATTCGGAACACAGGGCCTCAATTTTACACTGGATTTAAACAACATTTCCGTAAAAAAACGACAGGAAGTCTGTTACACGATTGATGATATCAGGATTCCACGTAACGTCATGGCTGTGGAGAACGTCTCGTCTGCGGCTTTGAGATGGACAAAAATAAACGGTGTTTTTTTTTATATAATACATCTTTCCTTTCCGTCTGTCCGAACTTTAATAACCTGCTGTCTGACTTGTAGCTCCATTTCCCTGCGCCGTGAATGTCTTCACTCTCAAACCATGACTGAAATTAATTACGCCGCAATAACTCGTTAAACCCTAATGTCACTGATCACAGCAGTAACGATCTCATATGTACATGACACGGCTGGCCACGCCCCCTTCCCTTCTCCCTCAAAGACACAGGTTTATCCTGCGTTTCTCTGCTCGCTTTGTTTGAATGTCTTGCGATTTTAACATTTCTCAACACACCAAAATAACGGGCGAGGTTTCTAATTAACGAGTTAAAAATGAATCCATTAATTGAGATGAAGAAATGTTTCAGTTAGGACAGAAGTGGGCGGAGTTAGTGTGGCTAAATTACTGGAAGGTTTAACAAAATGCCTTCCACCTTCGTTACACACCAGCATGGAAGCCGTCCTGGGGTTTTTCTCCGAGAAAGATCCAGAGCGTGATCCTGTAGTGTTCTGACAGAGGAGTGCGAGAAGCTGATGAGGAGAGGAGATGGAGTGTATCAGTGTGTTTTAGACAGAAAGAGAAACATGGAAAGGAAGGAACAGTGGAGGAATAAAGAGAGAGTGGACAGAGGGACGGTGTGTGTGTGTGTGTGTGTGTGTGTGTGTGTATGTGTGTGTGTGTGAGACAGAGGGAGTCTATGTGTGTGTGTAACAGAGAGAGAGAGAGAGAGAGAGAGAGAGAGAGAGAGAGAGGAAGCTGTGTGTGTGTGTGTGTGTGTGAGCGAGAGAGAGAGAGAGAGAGAGAGAGAGAGAAAGCGAGAGGGAGTGTGTGTGTGTGAGAGAGAGAGAGAAAGCGAGAGAGAGGGAGCAGTGTGTGTGTGTGTGAGAGAGAGAGAGAAAGCGAGAGGGAGTGTGTGTGTGTGAGAGAGAGAGAGAAAGAGAGGAAGCAGTGTGTGTGCGTGAGAGAGAGAGAGAGGGAGAGAGAAAGAGAGGAAGCAGTGTGTGTGTGTGTGTGTGTGTGTGAGAGAGAGAGAGAGAGAGAGAGGGAGAGAGGAAGCAGTGTATGTGTGTGTGTGTGAGAGAGAGAGAGAGATAGAATGCGAGAGAGAGGGAGCAGTGTGTGTGTATGTGTAAATGAGAGTGAAAAGGAAATAGAGGGATACTGGGTGTGGTGTGTGTGTGTGTGTGTGTGTGAGAGGGAGTGTGAGAGAAATAAAGACAGACAGATTGTGTGTGTGTGTGTGTGTGTGAGGGAACAGTGTCTTTATTGAGTGCAGCTGCACCGGGGTGTGGTCCTCGGTCTGGAGACCCACTGAGCTCAGAGTTTCTCAGCCTCGTGCCAAACGTCTGCTCACCTCTCCCTGTGTGTGTGTGTGTGTGTGTGTGTGTGTGTGTGTGTGTGTGTGCGATGTGTGAGGTTCTTTTAAGGCTATGTGATGGGCTCTGTGTGTGCGCGCGTGTGTGTATGTGTGTGTGGGTGTGCGGGTGTGCATGTCTGAGGGTCTTTTAAAGCTGTGTGATGGACTCTCTCTGTATGTGTGTGTGTGTGTGTGTGTGTGTGCGCGATGTGTGAGGTTCTTTTAAGGCTATGTGATGGGCTCTGTGTGTGCGCGCGTGTGTGTATGTGTGTGTGTGTGTGCATGTCTGAGGGTCTTTTAAAGCTGTGTGATGGACTCTCTCTGTATGTGTGTGTGTGTGTGTGTGTGTGTGTGTGCTACAATGAGTGTTGGATTAGTGTGAATGTTATTAGTACAACATCACTGGAACTCTAGAACTCACTGTGGTTCTAGAACGTTACGGTTGGAGCGTACATGACGCCATTGTGGCATCGTCGAAGGAACTTTCAGCATGGTTCTAGAATGCTACTGTTAAAAAATACTGCTGTTAGATCATCGACGGAACTCTCAGCTCTAGAACCTTATTGTCGGTCTAGAAAATTGTTTGTCATTCGGATAGAGAACTTTCCGTATGGTTCTATAACATCATTGTCAGATAGGAACCCGGGACTAGACCCTGTTTTTGTACTCTTACCGAAGCCCTCATTGTGGTTCTAGAAGCCGATTGCTGGAACAGTCTAGATGCCATCATTCTAATAAGAGATGGAACCTCCATGCTTTCTCTACAGAAGGTACCACTATTGCATCATCAATAGAACTTTCATTACGGTTCTAAAATGGTATTTTTGAATAGACGAG
>JAUCMX010000003.1:1769681-1817181 GCA_033459395.1 Hemibagrus guttatus
CTCTAATGCCTGTAGAGTGTTGTCCAGAATACTGTAGCGTGACCATCTGTCTCTCAGTCTCTGTGTGTGTGTGTGTGTGTGTGTGTGTGTGTGTGTGTGTGTGTGTGTGTGTGTGCGCAAAACAGAAATATTTAATTTATTTTCCTTTTTCAGCTGCAGTCACCAATTTGATACGGAAAACAAGAATACACAAAAAGAGCTCTCAGTTATTCAGATCCAAATCGAGAACACTTTAACCATAGAACAACACTGTATCTCTCTCACACACACACACACACACACACACACACACACACTGTTGGGTTTTGGTTGGGTTTTTGTTGGGTTCTGATTTGGTTCTTGTTTGTCCTGCTTGGATGCTGTAGTCTATATTTCTGGATTCAGGATGTGTGAGTTCGGTGGCCTGTAACACATTTGTCTGTTACACAGTTATGCTAACATCGCTGCTAACAAGTGCAGGAAGCCAGAGGATGCTAACTGGCTTGTTCTGGCGTGTTTTTAATGCTAATGATCCTCATGGATTTTGAGGAACACTAGCATTTTTCACCCCGTAGATCTTTACCCTGAGCTTCTGGCAGAGGAGCAGAACATGAAGCCAAGCGTTTTCTTGAATTAAATGCTTTGTGTAATGAAATTCTCTCTTCTTGACATTTTGTGTGTGATCCTGATACCACAGTGTTTAGCTTGTGGTGGAAGATGTTGGCCTTGAAGCTGGCGTGTGGTTTAATGGTTCAGTATCTGATTCCTGCTTCTGAATTGAGGTTTCAGTGAACGGTGATCAGTCTCTTTTTACTCAACTCATTCTGCTGAATCCAGTATTTAATTCCTGTCGGAAACGTCCACACAGAGAGCTAGCAGGTCAGAGGCTAGGATTTATATCAGTTTCGGTTCCAACATGCTCTCGTCTTTGTTTGATAAGTGTTCTTACCCAGGGAGCTCAGGGTTTTGGAGATCTCTGACCTCTTCCGCTGCTAATCCTCTGTCTCCAGTTCTCAGATTAAAGCCTGATTTGGTGATTAATCAGATGTACTCGCTTGCCGGCCCCCTGAGGGCTTGTCTCCTCCCCCTTATCCTGGGCATGTGGCTCTCACTGGAGGGACCATCTGGCCTTCATTCTGGGGTTGAGATGGGCCAAATGAGCTTTCTCTGCCTCCGCTGAGCCTGCTGTGAGAGCTAGCCAGCTGATTGTGCTGCTTATTAGCTTAGCTTAGATCTGGAGTGCACTTGTGGCTTTAGCTACTGTCGATCCCGCGGCCTGGCTGGCTCGCGCTGTGGTTTAGGTGATGTAGCAAAAAACAAAACAAAACAACAACTGGTAATTCAATATTAGACGATTGATTGCAGTGTTTACCAAATGCTACGTGACATCAGTTGTTTCCTTTACTCAATTAATCAGTCATGAAGTGGAATAAGAGCTGGCTGGATCACATTCCTGAAATTTCACTGCCACAAGTCAGAGAGTTCTCTAAGCTTGCTAGGGTCAATAAATGTAGTGTGTGTGTGTGTGTGTGTGTGTGTGTGTGTGTGTGTGTGTGTGTGTAAAATGGAAGTGTATTAACAAATTTCACCACTCAGCTATCTAAATGAATGTAAACTTTGTCCCTAAAACACATAAAATATGTTTTTATTGAAATCTTTGTGTTCAGTGACGCTGCTGCTATTTTGCTAGCTTGTTGCTTGGTCAGGAGTTTTTGTTATTCCAGTGAGAAGCTAGCGACAGAGGGATGATATTTAGAGCAGTAATTAACCATCATACCAGCTATCTTAACCCATGATAACAATTAGTACTATTAGCTTCTAAAAAGTAAACTTCAAAGTCATGATGATGTTAAACCCAAACTCCCAGAATGCATTGCAGCTTTAGGACACTGGTCTCTGAAAAAAAGTCTCTGAAAATTATTTTTACTTTCCTTTTTTAAAATCCCCACTAAAAATAAAAAATAAACAAATAAAATAAACAAATAAATTAATTAAAATAAATTAAAATGGACTAAAGTGATTTTACTTGTAAGCAGTTCAAAATGACAATTAAAAAGATTTATTTATATTTATTATTAATTATTTTATTTATATTCTCATTAATATTTACGCATGATCGTATACTGAATATTTTAATTAGACAGATTTGAGTGGAAAAAAACTAGTTATAATAAATAATAAATGAACTAGATCATTTCTATTTAAATAGAAATGATTTAACTTAATAGATTTAGAAAAGATTTAGAATAATAGATAGATAGATAGATAGATAGATAGATAGATAGATAGATAGATAGATAGATAGATAGATAAATTCAAGCATGGGATTCTGTACCTGATCCAATTTGGCGGAATGAGCGCATCCTTGAGCAGACAGTGTAGATATTTTTCAGCCATGTTTGTGTTAAATATAATAATATTGTACAACTGATTTATTTCCAGCTCATACATAACGCATGGTTTAATAAAGCCGGGGGAAATCATTTAATTGTTTTATCGCTAGCGATATTCGGAATCACAGGTTTGCCGTAGCAGGGTTTATTTATGTAACAGTTTTTAATGGACTATTGATTCGTTTCTTTAATAAAGCTGTGTGTGTGTGAAAACCCTTCTCACCCAGATTTTATCCGCCGTCTACCTGCACACAGGTGAGCTTATTCCCAGCTGATGGCGGACCTCGTCTCTCAGCAGCTCCACACCTGCACTTATTAATGAGATTCCTCAAATTTTATCACACAATGACTTCCATTCTTCACTGCAAAAAAAAGAGGAGCATGTCAGGTTCTGACCTCTACAGGAAGTTGTTCTAGGAAGTAAACAAAGCGTCTCGCCTCAAACAATGCTTTTGAACATTATTTGAAGTGCGCATTATTTCAAACTTCAAAGGCTCTCCTTGCTGAAAGAACAACCAATCAGCTTTCACTGAACCTCACCCCAAAGCTTTGTTGGGTTTCTGAGTCATGTGATGATTGTTTTAGCTTCGATTTTTTAGCTCTTCACAATGTTATACTAACAGTCTTTAAATCAACACACTTCAGCCATGAGGTCGAGACTGGAGCTGAGTGTCATCAGCATACTTTAAACAGAAGGGAATACAAAATCTTACTGAAATAATCAGTCTGTTATTTGTAAAAGGAAGCGTGTTATCAAATGCCTTAAGCCACGTTTTTACATCTGGGTGTCTGCTGTTTGCCTAGAAGTTTAGTAATAATTTTTTATCTGTAATAAAGGCAGCGATTCCCAGTCCAAGGTTGTAGCTGAGACTCAGGAGTGGATCGATCGATCTGTCTGTCTGTCTGTCTGTCTGTCTATTTGTCTGTCTGTCTATTTGTCTTTTTGTTCTTAGGCCTGTCTGTCTGTCTGTCTGTCCTTCTTTCTGTTTGTCTGTCTCTCTCTCTGTCTTTCTTTTCCTGTATCTGTCTTTCTTTGCCTTTCTGTTTATATGTCTACCTGTCTGTTTGTTTTCTATCTTGCTGTCTCTCCATCTGTCTGTTGGTCTGTCCTTCTTTCTGCTTGTCTGCTAATCTCTCATTCTGTTCTTCTGTCTATCTGTCTCCCAGTCTGTTTATCTCTCTGTCTGTCTTTCTCTGTCTGTCTTTTGTTGTATCTGTTTCTCTTTGCCTTACTGTTTGTATATCTATCTGTCTATCTGTTTTCTGTCTCTCCATCTACCTGTTGGTCTGTTGTTTTGCTTATCTATCTATCTATCTATCTATCTATCTATCTATCTATCTATCTATCTATCTATCTATCTATCTATCTATCTTTAGGTTCTTTGGTCTGTCTGTCTGTCTCTCTGTCTGTCTGTCTTTCTGCTTGTCTGCTAATCTCTCATTCTGTTCCTCTGCCTGCCTATCTCTCTGTTTGTCTCTATTTCTTTTCCTGTATCTGCCTCTCTTTGTCTTTCTGTTTGTTTCTGTCTTGCTATCTCTCCATCCATCTGTTGGTTTGTCTTTCTGTCTGTCTTCCCCTCAACTGTCTGTCTGTTTATCTGTATCTTCTTTTATCTGCCTTTTATGTTGTTTTTAAGATTCAAACCTATCTATCTATCTATCTATCTATCTATCTATCTATCTATCTATCTATCTATCTATCTATATATCTATCTATCTATCTATCTATCTATCTATCTATCTATCTATCCTGTTTTTCTTTCTGTCTATTTGTCCCTCTTTCTGCCTCTCTGTTAATCTGTACTTTGGTCCATCCATCTATCTTTCTTTCTATCAGTTTTTTATTTGTCTCTCTATGAATCCATCTTTCTCTCCATCTTGCCTCACAGCTCCAGGATTTGATCCTGAGCTCAGCTCACTGTATGTATGGAGTTTCACAAGTTCTCCCTGTATCCATGTGAGTTTCCTCCGGGCTATCAGGTTTTCCACCCACCCCCAGTAACATGCCAGATGGTGGATGGGTAACAAATTGCCACTGGGTGTGAATGAGATGGACTGGTGTCTTATCCGGAGTGTATGAAAGAGATGGAGTGGTGTCTCATCTGTAGTGTCATCTTTTTCAGCTGAAGCCCTGACCAGAATAAAGTGCTTGAGTTGGATAAATGTCTGCATGTGATCTTTCCAAGTCCTCGAGAGTGGAACATGTTCTGATCTGATCTGATCATGACTGGTGTGATTTGCATCATGAATCAGACCTGCAGCAGCTCGTTGATTAAGTGTATGGAAGGCTACAGAGCTGAGGATTGTCTGAGAGCCACCTCTGATTCCTAAACTTCAAATGGCCTGGACCTCATCCGCCTTCTAAGAATGATCAGTCTATAACTGTCTTACTGCTATAAGGCTATCATCCTGAGTGACTGAAACACAGATGTGAGGTTCAGAGAAATACAGCTCCAAGTCCTCAGGGTTGTAGACTACTCTGATTTACCTGATTCAGCGTCTGGATGATCAGCTGCTAGTGGTTATGGATCAGTGCTTTCAGCTCTGATGTGATGCAGTTTTGATAATGAGTAGGAGCAGCCCTGGTGTTGAGGAGCAGCTCTGGTGTTGAAGAGGAGCTCTGGTGTTAAGTAGTAGCTTTTGTGTTTTGGAGCAGGTCTGGTCTTGAGGAACAGCTCTGTTGTTAAGGAGCAGCCCTGCTGATAAGGAGCAGCTGGAGCAGCTCTGGTGTTGGGGAGCAGTCCTGTTGTTGAGAAGCAGCTATGGTGTTGAAGAGCAGCTCTGGTGTTAAGTAGTAGCTTTGATCTGGTCTTGAGGAGCAGCCCTGGTGTTCAGGAGCAATCCTGCTATTGAGGAGCAGCCCTGGTGTCGAGGAGCAGCCCTGGTGTCGAGGAGCAGTACTGTTGTCGAGGAGCAATACTGTTGTCGAGGAGCAGTTCTGGTGTGGAGGAGCAGTCCTGTTGTTGAGAAGCAGCTATGGTGTTAAAGAGCAGCTCTGGTGTTAAGTAGTAGCTTTGATCTGGTCTTGAGGAGCAATCCTGCTATTGAGGAGCAGCCCTGGTGTCGAGGAGCAGTCCTTGTGTCGAGGAGCAGTCCTTGTGTCGAGGAGCAGTCCTTGTGTCGAGGAGCATCCGTGGTGTCGAGGAGCAGCCCTGGTGTCGAGGAGCAGCCCTGGTGTCGAGGAGCAGCCCTGGTGTCGAGGAGCAGCCCTGGTGTCGAGAGCAGTACTGTTGTCAAGGAGCAGCCCTGGTGTCGAGGAGCAGTCCTTGTGTCGAGGAGCATCCGTGGTGTCGAGGAGCAGCCCTGGTGTCGAGGAGCAGCCCTGGTGTCGAGGAGCAGCCCTGGTGTCGAGAGCAGTACTGTTGTCAAGGAGCAGTACTGTTGTCGAGGAGCAGTACTGGTGCCGAGGAGCAGTACTGGTGCCGAGGAGCAGTACTGGTGCCGAGGAGCAGTCCTGGTGTCGAGGAGCAGTCCTGGTGTCGAGGAGCTGGGTGAAGTGTGGGTTTTTAGTGGGCTTTAGAGAAAAGTCTGGATTCATCCCAGTATATTGACAGATTTTGGCCTGATCCCCCAGTAGACTTGTTTTTCAGCGCTGTTTCTCGCTGTTTTTTTTCTGCTGTCTCTCTTGTGTCTCTCATGCTGGACATCCACAAATTTCTGTCTGTTCATCTAATCAGAGTCGAGTGAGATCCTTTTTCCTCCAACTGAGAGGCAGTGGTTGGTTTTATGTGTTTTAGAGAAGCCAAAGACTGGTGCACAAACTGTAGTTTGTAGGTTTACTGCTGTAGATGAAGATTAAAGCAAACAATGTCCAATAGTTCTGTCTGTCTCTCCATCTGTCTGCCTTTTATCTGCCTGCTTTTCTCTGTCTGTTTGCCCCTGTCTGTCTGTCCTACTTTCAACTAATCTTTCCTTCTGTTATTTCATCTATCTGTCTGTCCCTCTGTTTGTCTGTTTTTCCATCTGTCCATCTTTCAGCCTGTCCTTCTGTCTGTTTGTCTGTCTGTCTATCAATCTATCTGCCTATTTTCTGGTTGAAAACCAAAATCTATCTGTCTGTTTCAGTGTCTTTG
Organism: Hemibagrus guttatus; assembly: GCA_033459395.1. Taxonomy (NCBI): domain Eukaryota; kingdom Metazoa; phylum Chordata; class Actinopteri; order Siluriformes; family Bagridae; genus Hemibagrus; species Hemibagrus guttatus. The sequence continues at coordinate 1,776,127 of JAUCMX010000003.1, forward strand.
TCTCTCTATTTGTATCTCCATCTGTCTGTCTATCCACCTGTATATTCCTCTTTTTATTCATCCGTCTTTCTTCTGTCATTCGCTCCAGGTACCCGTCTCTCTTCATGAAGACACGTCAGTGTTTTGTTTTTGGCTGCGTGCTGGTTTCATTGGGTGAGCTCATTTCTAGCTGTTAGAGAGAACGTGTGAGTCTCAGCAGTTATTTGTTCTGGAATTTTCTCTTGTGTGGTGAAGGATGTGTTCTTGCACAAACCCAGCGCTCAGGATTCTCTCTGACTGAACTTCCACAAAATGACGCAAGCCAGAAAAGAAAACATTCTTGGCTGATTCTGTAGCGTAGGACAGGGTCGTTGGAGCCCGCTGCCTCCACGCTGCTGGAGCTCTTCCCGAGGTGTGTTTTTAACCTCCCGAGTAAGTCGGCATCATCTGGAAACCACGAAACCACGCTGTGAGTTTATCACTTCCTCCAAACACCGGTCCCAGTTTCACCCCTCTCACATCACCTGCCCTCTGTCTGGTTTCAGGTCTTATTTATTCTCAGCACATCTTATCCTTTAATCATAATACATCTACGCTACTTTATCAAGCTTTACTCAGAACTGCAGGAAAATGGAACCATGCAGGACCCAGATGTCACCAGGCGTGATTTCGACATATGTCAACACGTGGGTGGATTTTCTTTTCCTGTTCCAAGGAATGAAAAGCATGGAACGTCCTGTGATTCAGGTATTAGTTCAGGCTCGAGAATATGAGAATATAATCAAGAATAAAATAAAGCAGTGTGTGTGGTGCTGTTCTGGGATACTAATCAATGACCGGGTGGTCAGTTAGGCTGGGGGGAAGAAGCTGGCTATCAAAAAGCTGGTTCTGGTGCGAATGACCCTGTGTCTTCACCTGGAAGGAAGGAGGTTGAACATTTTTTGAATGAGATGAGAGATGGTGAAAGCTCTGCTCAGATATGTCCTGTGGTGAAGACATTCAGGGGCTGGGAGTCAGTGACCAGTGATGTGGTGGGCTCTAACAGAATGTCCCTAAGTATGTTTCCTTTTATCCCACAGTAATTTGACAAATGCAACTCTGTGTGTGTGTGAGAGAGAGAGAGAGGGAGAGAGAGAGATGAAGATGAACGAGTGCTGAGAGGGAAACACACCCATTGGCCAGTTGAGGCCCATTCAGGGGGACCATGTGCTTACACTCCTGCCTTGTTTACACTCGATGAGGAAAACACCAGCCAAGTTTCCAGGGGAGCTAATTTCACTATTACACACACACACACATACACACACATTCTCCTTTTCTTTTCCTCCCTTTTCTTTGCTATCTATCTATCTGTCTGTCTGTCTGTCTGTCTGTCTGTATGTCGGATGATGAATTCAGACTCAGCACTGATTCATTTTAAGATTGTTTAATTTCTTCACTTTTCCTGACTCAGCTCTACAACACAAAACTCTCTCTCTCTCTCTCTCTCTCTCTCTCTACTCACACACACACACACACACACACACACACACACACACGTTTCAGTGCAAAGCAACACAACCGAACTCTGTGACTCTTTATTGAAAGAGAACAAGTAAAACCCGTGGTTGTTGTGACTCAGAGTTGCTGTCTTAAGGAGAGCGTAGTTTCAACAGCAGAGACTTGGACAGATGTTTTGGCAGATGTTCACGTTTTTCACCACCACACTTACAGGCCTGGTGAATCGAGGGCTGGGTTTTCGCTACGATATTTCCAAGACGCACAGTTCGGTATTTCAAACATATACTTTCTTCATGTCTGGTTTGTGCAGAAAACGAGTCATTAGGTAGAACACACACACACACACACACACACACACACACACACTGTACCTGGAACAAAGATCAGGAAATTAAGGCTAGGTGTGTTTTTGGCTCTATCCATATAACTAATCTATTTCTCCATTAAAAATAGGGTTTTAGTTTTTTAGTTTGTGTGTGTGTGTGTGTGTGTGTGTGTGTGTGTGTGTGTGTGTGATGGTTATAATACTCTTTAATAATCTTTTTTTTTTTCCATTTGTTTTACATATTCATGTATATTTGTATGTATATAAGTCTTTAAAAGTGGAGAGATATTCCTAGGACATTTTTTGTCTTTTTTTTTTTAAAGAATTTATGATGTATTTATTAAAAGATATTTTATTCATTTTTTTCGGATTTGTTGTGAAATATTATGAGTTGTAATGATTTTCCTGTTCTCTCCGTCTGCATGTCTGAGTCTGAGTCTGAGTCTAATTTTCGTCTCGTTTGTGTCATCTTATACACCAACAACCGATCAATATTTACAAACTCTTCAATTCCCAATCTGCTGCATTTACATTTATTGCTTTCGGAGATGATTTCATCCAGAGTGACCGACATGTCACGTGATCCCGAGCAGTCCCAGCTGACCAATTCTGCTCAGAGAGCCAGAGGTTTTTCTCCCTATAAAATCCCAGGGCTTAGTGTGTAGGGTTTATTGTGTAGGATTTAGTGTGTAGGGTTTAGTCTGTAGGGTTTAGTCTGCAGGGTTTAGTGTGTAGGGTTTACTGTGTAGGGTTTATTGTGTAGGATTTAGTGTGTAGGGTTTATTGTGTAGGGTTTAGTCTGCAGGGTTTAGTCTGTAGGGTTTAGTCTGCAGGGTTTAGTCTGTAGGGTTTAGTCTGTAGGGTTTAGTCTGCAGGGTTTAGTAAGTAGGGTTTAGTGTGTAGGGTTTAGTCTGCAGGGTTTAGTGTGTAGGGTTTAGTGTGTAGGGTTTAGTGTGTAGGGTTTAGTCTGCAGGGTTTAGTGTGTAGGGTTTAGTTTGTAAGGTTTAGTCTTTGGGTTTAGTGTGTAGGGTTTAGTGTATAGGGTTTAGTCTGCAGGGTTTAGTCTTTGGGTTTAGTGTGTAGGGTTTAGTGTGTACGGTTTAGTCTGCAGGGTTTAGTGTGTAGTTTTTAGTGTGTAGGGTTTAGTGTGTAGGGTTTATTGTGTAGGGTTTAGTGTGTAGGGTTTAGTGTGTAGGGTTTAGTGTGTAGGGTTTAGTCTGCAGGGTTTAGTGTGTAGTTTTTAGTGTGTAGTTTTTAGTGTGTAGGGTTTAGTCTGCAGGGTTTAGTGTGTAGGGTTTAGTGTATAGGGTTTAGTGTGTAGGGTTTAGTCTGCAGGGTTTAGTGTGTAGTTTTTAGTGTGTAGTTTTTAGTGTGTAGGGTTTAGTGTATAGGGTTTAGTGTATAGCATTTAGTCTGCAGGGTTTAGTGTGTAGGGTTTAGTCTGCAGGGTTTAGTGTGTAGGGTTTAGTTTGTAAGGTTTAGTCTTTGGGTTTAGTGTATAGGGTTTAGTGTGTACGGTTTAGTCTGCAGGGTTTAGTGTGTAGGGTTTAGTCTGCAGGGTTTAGTGTGTAGTTTTTAGTGTGTAGTTTTTAGTGTGTAGGGTTTAGTCTGCAGGGTTTAGTGTGTAGGGTTTAGTGTATAGGGTTTAGTCTTTGGGTTTAGTCTTTGGGTTTAGTGTGTAGGGTTTAGTGTGTACGGTTTAGTCTGCAGGGTTTAGTGTGTAGTTTTTAGTGTGTAGGGTTTAGTGTGTAGGGTTTAGTCTGCAGGGTTTAGTGTGTAGTTTTTAGTGTGTAGTTTTTAGTGTGTAGGGTTTAGTGTGTAGGGTTTAGTCTGCAGGGTTTAGTGTGTAGTTTTTAGTGTGTAGGGTTTAGTCTGCAGGGTTTAGTGTGTAGGGTTTAGTGTATAGGGTTTAGTCTGCAGGGTTTAGTGTGTAGGGTTTAGTGTGTACGGTTTAGTCTGCAGGGTTTAGTGTGTAGGGTTTAGTCTGTAAGGTTTAGTCTGTAGGGTTTAGTCTGTAAGGTTTAGTCTGCAGGGTTTAGTGTGTAGGGTTTAGTCTGCAGGGTTTAGTGTGTAGGGTTTAGTCTGCAGGGTTTAGTCTGCAGGGTTTAGTGTATAGCGTTTAGTCTGCAGGGTTTAGTGTGTAGGGTTTAGTGTGTAGGGTTTAGTCTGCAGGGTTTAGTATGTAGGGTTTAGTGTGTAGGGTTTAGTCTGCAGGGTTTAGTATGTAGGGTTTAGTGTGTAGAGTTTAGTCTGCAGGGTTTAGTGTGTAGCGTTTAGTCTGCAGGGTTTAGTGTGTAGGGTTTAGTGTGCAGGGTTTAGTGTGTAGGGTTTATTGTGTAGGATTTAGTGTGTAGGGTTTATTGTGTAGGGTTTAGTCTGCAGGGTTTAGTGTGTAGGATTTAGTCTGCAGGGTTTAGTCTGCAGGGTTTAGTGTATAGGGTTTAGTGTATAGCATTTAGTCTGCAGGGTTTAGTGTGTAGGGTTTAGTCTTTAGGGTTTAGTATGTAGGGTTTAGTGTGTAGGGTTTAGTCTGCAGGGTTTAGTATGTAGGGTTTAGTGTGTAGGATTTAGTCTGCAGGGTTTAGTGTGTAGTGTTTAGTCTGCAGGGTTTAGTGTGTAGGGTTTAGTGTGTAGGGTTTAGTCTGCAGGGTTTAGTGTGTAGGGTTTAGTGTGTAGGGTTTAGTCTGCAGGGTTTAGTCTGTAGGGTTTTGTGTATAGGGTTTAGTGTATAGCATTTAGTCTGCAGGGTTTAGTCTGCAGGGTTTAGTCTGCAGGGTTTAGTATGTAGGGTTTAGTGTGTAGTGTTTAGTCTGCAGGGTTTAGTGTGTAGGGTTTAGTGTGTAGGGTTTAGTCTGCAGGGTTTAGTGTGTAGGGTTTAGTGTGTAGGGTTTAGTCTGCAGGGTTTAGTGTGTAGGGTTTAGTGTGTAGGGTTTAGTCTGCAGGGTTTAGTCTGTAGGGTTTTGTGTATAGGGTTTAGTGTATAGCATTTAGTCTGCAGGGTTTAGTCTGCAGGGTTTAGTCTGCAGGGTTAGTATGTAGGGTTTAGTGTGTAGTGTTTAGTCTGCAGGGTTTAGTGTGTAGGGTTTAGTGTGTAGGGTTTAGTCTGCAGGGTTTAGTGTGTAGGGTTTAGTGTGTAGGGTTTAGTCTGCAGGGTTTAGTCTGTAGGGTTTTGTGTATAGGGTTTAGTGTATAGCATTTAGTCTGCAGGGTTTAGTCTGCAGGGTTTAGTCTGCAGGGTTTAGTATGTAGGGTTTAGTCTTTGGGTTTAGTGTATAGGGTTTAGTGTGTACGGTTTAGTCTGCAGGGTTTAGTGTGTAGTTTTTAGTGTGTAGGGTTTAGTGTGTAGGGTTTAGTCTGCAGGGTTTAGTATGTAGGGTTTAGTGTGTAGGATTTAGTCTGCAGGGTTTAGTGTGTAGTGTTTAGTCTGCAGGGTTTAGTGTGTAGGGTTTAGTGTGTAGGGTTTAGTCTGCAGGGTTTAGTGTGTAGGGTTTAGTGTGTAGGGTTTAGTCTGCAGGGTTTAGTCTGTAGGGTTTTGTGTATAGGGTTTAGTGTATAGCATTTAGTCTGCAGGGTTTAGTCTGCAGGGTTTAGTCTGCAGGGTTTAGTATGTAGGGTTTAGTGTGTAGTGTTTAGTCTGCAGGGTTTAGTGTGTAGGGTTTAGTGTGTAGGGTTTAGTCTGCAGGGTTTAGTGTGTAGGGTTTAGTGTGTAGGGTTTAGTCTGCAGGGTTTAGTCTGTAGGGTTTTGTGTATAGGGTTTAGTGTATAGCATTTAGTCTGCAGGGTTTAGTCTGCAGGGTTTAGTATGTAGGGTTTAGTCTTTGGGTTTAGTGTATAGGGTTTAGTGTGTACGGTTTAGTCTGCAGGGTTTAGTGTGTAGTTTTTAGTGTGTAGTTTTTAGTGTGTAGGGTTTAGTGTGTAGGGTTTAGTCTGCAGGGTTTAGTGTGTAGTTTTTAGTGTGTAGTTTTTAGTGTGTAGGGTTTAGTCTGCAGGGTTTAGTGTGTAGGGTTTAGTCTGCAGGGTTTAGTCTTTGGGTTTAGTGTGTAGGGTTTAGTCTGCAGGGTTTAGTGTGTAGGGTTTAGTGTGTAGGATTTAGTGTGTAGGATTTAGTGTGTAGGGTTTACTGTGTAGGATTTAGTTTGTAGGATTTAGTGTGTAGGGTTTAGTCTGCAGGGTTTAGTGTGTAGGGTTTAGTCTGCAGGGTTTAGTGTGTAGGATTTAGTGTGTAGGGTTTATTGTGTAGGATTTAGTTTGTAGGATTTAGTGTGTAGGGTTTAGTCTGCAGGGTTAGTGTGTAGTGTTTAGTGTGTAGGATTTAGTTTGCAGGGTTAGTGTGTAGGATTTAGTCTGCAGGGTTTAGTCTGTAGGGTTTAGTCTGCAGGGTTTAGTGTGTAGGGTTTATTGTGCAGGGTTTTGTGTGTAGGGTTTAGTGTGTACGGTTTAGTCTGCAGGGTTTAGTGTGTAGGGTTTAGTCTGCAGGGTTTAGTGTGTAGGGTTTAGTCTGTAAGGTTTAGTCTGTAAGGTTTAGTCTGTAGGGTTTTGTGTGTAGGGTTTAGTCTGTAAGGTTTAGTCTGTAGGGTTTAGTCTTTGGGTTTAGTCTGTAGGGTTTTGTCTGTAGGGTTTCGTCTGTAGGGTTTCGTCTGTAGGGTTTTGTGTATAAAGTGTGGCCCTTAAGGTTTAGTGTATAGGGTTTAATGTCTAGAGTTTATTGTATAAGGTTTAGTGTGTAGGGTTTAGTCTTTAGGGTTTAGTCTTTAGGGTTTAGTTTGTAGAGTTTATTGTGTAGGGTTTAGCCTTTAAGGTTTAGTGTGTGTAGTTTAGTGTGTAGGGTGTGGCCCTTAGGGTTTAGTCTGCGTGGTTTAGTGTGTGCAGTGTAGTCTATAGGGTTTAGTCTTTAGGGTTTATTATGTAGGGTCTAGTGTTTAGCCTTTAGGGTATAGTCTGTAGAGTTTAGTGTGTAGTGTTTTATGTATGGGGTTCAGTTTGTAGGGTTTAGTATATAGGGTTCAGTCTGTAGGGTTTAGTGTATAGGATTTAGTCTGTATGAGTTTAGTTTAGTGTATAGAGTTTACTGTACAGGGTTTAGTGAAGTGTGTAGGGTTTTTGATGTATGATTTAGTCTGTAGAGTTTAGTGTTTAGGGTTTAGTGAAGTGTTTGTTTAAGTGAAATGTGTATTTAAGTGAAGTGTGTAGCATTTATTGTGTAGGTTTAGTGTGTAGGGTTTATGGTGTAGGGTTTAGTGTGTAGGGTTTAGTGGTTTACAGAAGCTCCAGATGTTAAGGTGGTGTGGGTTGAGAGTGTTGAGGAAATCCAGCATGTTGGTGTAGGAGAATATTACTTGAATCATTGTGCAGTGTCCTGCATAATGTTTCCTCCTGTTGAACCTCACTGTACACTGTTACAAACGCTGAACTGAAATGGACCTAACTGGGAGAGAATCCTGATGATGAACATCATTACCCTTTGACCTTTTGACTGACCCTCAGACTGATGACCTACCTGGGATTAATGTCTGAGTAACATTATAATGATGTGTGTGTGTGTGTGTTTGTGTGTATAGAACACAGTCTTGAATTTTAGCATGCTAATACTCAAACATGTTACTGTGGAAATGTGATACACACACACACACACACACACACACACACACACACACACACACACACTCTGAGCAGCAGTGTGTTGTCGCCCGGTCAGTGGTGGTAAAGGGCAACTGCTGATTGAAGTGAAGCACCTGTGGGGTCAAAGCACTTTCCTGTTCAAAAGCTGGTCTGTGTGTTGTGGTTGCTTTGAAGCCTGTGTGTTTGATGCACTTTGGAAAAGTGTGTAAAGGTCTGCTTTTATATTTTATTAATGAATAGACTCAGAGCAAACAGCATTCCTTCTCAGTACAACAATTCACACACACACACACACACACACACACACCTCACAGCATTGTAGGAGACGCTGACTGTCTGACCCACTTTTCCACTCCATTTTTCACTCAGGTCCAGTGAAACCAGCGTAGGTGTGCATTGTCCTGAAGATTCATTTATTGTTTTTCTTTTTCATTGTATTGTGGGAAAGAGACGGACTACACGACTGGGCGGAGGTCAAACAGTTATAAGGCTGTGCTAAAAAAAAACTAAAAAATACTCCAAAGAATACTCTTAGAAATATCACTTTAAATTGGCTTTGCCCCTCCCCAAATTAAAATAATGTGGATATCTCTTTATATAAAAATATCACCTTCATTAAATATATCAACTTGCTCAAACCACTGCATTGCTTTACATATGTTAACTCCTCCCCCAAATCCGTGTACTACCTTAAATAGGCTTAACTCCACCCACAAAACTCCTCCCCAAACCCTACATAATCCTATATTCGCTCTCAAACCATGAAAAAACTTAGCCCCTCCCCCTAAAACAGGTCTGACTAATCCCAAAACCCTACATAATTTCAGCTCCTCCTCCAAACTGTAAATAGACACACCCAAAAACTAGTTCTATAGGTCTAGCCCATCCCTCAGACCCTCAATGATCTCACCTCAGCCTATAAACTAGCTGTAACTCCACCCACAAATTTGAAAAAAAAGACTATAAATATAATATATTGCTGAAAGATTAAGTGAAAGCATAAAAATAAATAAATAACAAAGTCTAGCTCCTCCCCCAAATCCTTGAACATGCCAAGCTTGTTCCATAAAATAAGCTAAGCTCCTCCCCTTCATTTAAAACACTTAATTTAGCCCCTCCCTCTATCCTTATATAGGCTTGGCCCATCACTTAAAACTTAAACAATCATTGCTCCTTCTTTGGACCCTAAATAAATGAGATAAATCTAGCCTCTCCCCTCACATGCCTAACTCCTTCAACCTATTATATCAAATAACTCCACTTATTTTTGGAAACTGAGGCTTTTCTAATTATCTACCACAAGCCCCATCTGTTTTGTGATGCATGATAGGACAAAACTTTCTAATACCAGCCTCATGTGGGTCATGTAGGTGCTGTAATGGGTCAGAAAGGATCCTGCGGTCAAGTGCTTCAGCAATAATGAGTGGAGTCGTGTGTTTTAAAGTGGTGCAGTGTAATGATCACTATATTAAAAAATATCCCCTCCCACACACACACACACACACACACACACACACACACACACACACATTTACACAAACACACACTGTGTAGAGAATCCTAAAAGAAGAAGGTGAATGTGGAATGCGATGATGAAGGAATGCCCCCTCCAATGCTCCTATTACCACACACACATGAACAAGTGTCCCTCACACAGTGGCCTGTGGGGCAGAGGGTAAAAATAAGCCCATGTGAGGCTCCGTTGTTGTGAGGAGAAGCGAGACGGTGAAAGCCTGCAGTGTCGGAGCAAACCACAGACGGCCGGAACTGAATACCAGCCTAAAAAAAGACGGAACGAAGCGTGATGGGATGTGTGATGGGGTTTGTGCTCGTCTCGTCTCGTCTCCCAGCGTTCCGCTCATCAAGCAAAAACATTCCAAACCCACTGACATCATTGTCCTAAAAATATATATATATATAGGTAGCGTCAATTTCATGGAGGAATGAAGTCGTCTCAGCTCGGCCGCCAGTTCACAAGACGATCAGTCAGTCCAGCCGGACATAACATGTCGCTATAGAAACAAACACAGCAGTCTGAACTTACGACGTCCTGCAAATGTCAGACGTTACAGCTTCACCTCTGACACCGCAGACTCCTTCCATAAAGATCAACACACTACATTGCATTAATGTGGAGCTTTAGCTGTACGAGTCCCTGTGAATGAGCTGTTACCATAGAAACGCTAACGTATTAGAATGCTATCGATATAATAACGTATCGAGAATCACGTGTTTGTTGTTCACGTCGCTGTAGAGACACGTGTCAGGATGATTTCCTCTCATCAGATCCACATTGACTGACGTTCGGGTGTGTGCTAGGAAAAGACGGAAAATCAATAACGAGACCGGATTGACACACATGGAATTAGTTTAACAGCCGTGGCACTGTGTGTGTGTGTGTGTGTGTGTGTGTGTGTGTGTGTGTGTGTGTGTGTGTTTATTGTGCAACCAAATTGAGATATCGGTTGTTTTCTGAGGTAAAAAATGTAAGAACATTGCCCAGTACCACTGTATTATGTGAGGTGTGTGACTCAGCATTTACTCCAGAGTGTGTGTGTGTGTGTGTGTGTGTGAGAGGTATGACACAGATCTGCCTTACGGTTCCAGTGCTGGAAAAACACACACAGACTCAGAAGAGTTGGTTTTGGTAAAATCAATCCTGTATAAATGCCTCCAGAGGTTTTTTTGTTTCATTTTGTTGCCATTGCAACAACTGAAGCCGATAGTTATATCCGTGACTGCTGTTAAAACAACGGCACATTGAAATGGAATTTGTGAATTTGTGTTTCTGGACAGTACAAAGGCACAGTGAGGGTAGAAACCAGCCACAATTATCAGAAACATCAACATTTCCCTCAGATGTGTTGGTAAATTTCCAATAAAAGACTTTAATCAGGCTGTAAATAGATTAGCATCGACTGCTAACCAACATGTCAGGGTTTTTCTGCTAGTCGGCCACACACGTGGAGTTTTCTTGGAAACATCTGAAGGATGTAAATAGCATAGCGTTAGGGTAAAGCGTTTTTATCTGAACTCTGAAGCTAGCAAGTGGTTGCTCCAGATTTAGCGAGTGTTAAGTGAGATAATTTGTGTAAAGTAAAAATGTATTTTAAATGTGCGTGTCACATCTAACACATTGTTTATAGTTTTCTTTAACATTCATATGTTTCTAATAAATTAGCTCACTGGCTAATTTCAGGTATCCTCAGGAGCAGCTTGTGTAGCTAGCTTGCTTTTTTTGCTTTTTTGATATGAAGTGCTACCAAGCAACATATCTGATATAAAAAAGTGGTTTAGAGTTATCTATACTGTGTGTGTGTGTGTGTGTGTGTGTGTTGTGTGTGTGTGTGTGTGTGCGCGTGTGTGTGTGTGTGTGTTGGTGATTTGGGTCAGTGCGTGGGTGGGTCTGGGTTCTTCTCTTAAAGATGGCTGAAGTGAGTCATGGTGTTTCTTGTATCGTTGCAGTTGTCATGGCACAAATGGGGGACATTTGGAAAGTTTTAAGTTTTGTCTATTGGAAACAGGAGACTTTGTTCCTCTGTGCACCGAGTGAGAGTCGCTTTTACACACGATTTATTCATTTATATAACGTCTATCTCATATTTTATTTTATTTCATTACAATAAAACTAATAGCTTTTTTTCTGGGTTTTTTTGTTTGTTTATTTTAAGAATGTGTCATATTGGGTCTTAGACCTACAAAAAAAAATTAAACAACAATTTAAAGGTTTTGAATTAGTCATGTTCCTTCACTGAGACTGACAGACACTTAGGCCATGCCTTCACTGAGACAGACAGACACACAGGCCACGTCTCCTACACTGAGACAGACAGACACATAGGCCACGCCTCCTTCACTGAGACTGACAGACACACAGGCCACACTTTCACAGAAACTGACAGACACACAGGCCACACCTCCTTCACTGAGACTGACAGACACACAGGCCACACCTCCTTCACTGAGACAGACAGACACACAGGTCACACCTTCACTGAGACTGACAGACAGACACACAGGCCACGCCTCCTTCACTAAGACAGACAGACACACAGGCCACACCTCCTTCACTGAGACAGAAAGACACATAGGCCACACCTTCACTGAAACTGACAGACACACATGCCACACCTCCTTCACTGAGACTGACAGACACATAGGCCACACCTTCACTGAAACTGACAGACACACATGCCACACCTCCTTCACTGAGACTGACAGACACACAAGCTACACCACTTTCACTGAGACAGACAGAGACACAGGCCACACCTCCTTATCTGAGACAGACAGACACATAGGCCACACCTCCTTCGCTGAGACTGACAGACACATAGGCCACGCCTCCTTCACTGAGACAGACAGACACACAGGTCACACCTTCACTGAGACTGACAGACAGACACACAGGCCACGCCTCCTTCACTAAGACAGACAGACACACAGGCCACACCTCCTTCACTGAGACAGAAAGACACAGGCCACACCTTCACTGAAACTGACAGACACACAGGCCACACCTCCTTCACTGAGACAGACAGACACATAGGCCACACCTCCTTATCTGAGACAGACAGACACATAGGCCACACCTCCTTCGCTGAGACTGACAGACACTTCGGCCATGCCTTCATTGACACAGACAGACACACAGGCCACGTCTCCTTCACTGAGACAGACAGACACACAGGCCACGCCTCCTTCGCTGAGACAGACAGACACACAGGCCACGTCTCCTTCAACTGAGACAGACAGGCACACAGGCCACGTCTCCTTCAACTGAGACAGACAGGCACACAGGCCACGCCTCCTTCGCTGAGACTGACAGACACACAGGCCACGCCTCCTTCGCTGAGACTGACAGACACACAGGCCTCCTTTGTTTGTTTTTTTTTTAAGAATGTGTCATATTGTGTCTTACGCACTTACAAAAAGTCTGTTCAATTTAAAGGTTCTGGGTCCAAATCATTAATAACAATGTGAAGTGTATTTGAAAATGTTAAAATTTATTACAAATAATTACAACTGTCACTTGCACAGTGTTGTTTCTTCTCTTGTTTTTTTTTCTGAAGTTTTCCTTTTTCCCTCTTTCTTGTCTTAGTGTAAGAAGGATGGCCCAAGTGAGCTGTCCCCCATGTCCCCAATGTCCCCCGTGTCCCCCGTGTCCCCCTTGTCCCCGGCACCTGTGGAGCAGCTCTTCTCTTGGCCTGGACCTAAAACTCTGCACCTACACAGAACCTCGCAGGGCTTCGGCTTCACGCTGCGCCACTTCATCGTCTACCCTCCTGAGTCTGCTGTACACTCCTCCTTTAAGGTTAGGGTTGGCACACAGAGTACACACACACACACACACACACACACACACACACACACAATAAAATATACCTGATGCTAGTATACCTGATGTGTGCATGTTCTCCATGCTATTTAAGACACACAGTGTGTTTAGGGGTGTAGTGTTTGGAGGTGTAGTGTTTGGGGGTATTGTGCTTAATGGTGTAGTGTTTGGAGGCATAGTGTTTGGGGTGTAGTGTTTGGGGGTGTAGTGTTTGGGGGTTAGTGTTTGGGGGTAGTGTTTGAGGCTAGTGTTTGGGGGTGTAGTGTTTGGGGGCGTAGTGTTTGGGAGGCGTAGTGTTTTGAGGCTGTAGTGTTTGGGGGGAGTGTTGTTGGGAGTGTGTTTTAAGGCTTAGTGTTTGGGGGGCATAGTGTTTGGAGGTGAAGTGTTTGGAGGTGTAGTGTTTGGGCCGTAGTGTTTGGAGCCTAAAACTCTGCACCTACACAGAACCTCGCAGGGCTTCGGCTTCACGCTGCGCCACTTCATCGTCTACCCTCCTGAGTCTGCTGTACACTCCTCCTTTAAGGTTAGGGTTGGCACGCAGAGTGCACACACACACACACACACACACACACACACACACACACACACACACACACACACAATAAAATATACCTGATGCTAGTATACCTGATGTGTGCATGTTCTCCATGCTGTTTAAGACACACAGTGTGTTTAGGGGTGTAGTGTTTGGAGGTGTAGTGTTTGGGGGTGTAGTGTTTGGAGGTGTAGTGTTTGGAGGCATAGTGTTTGGAGGTGTAGTGTTTGGGGGTGTAGTGTTTGGAGGCCTAGTGTTTGGGGGTGTAGTGTTTGGAGGCCTAGTGTTTGGGGGTGTTGTGTTTGGAGGTGTCGTGTTTGGGAGCATAGTGTTTTGAGGCTTAGTGTTTGGGGGGCATAGTGTTTGGAGGTGTAGTGTTTGGAGGTGTAGTGTTTGGAGGTGTAGTGTTTGGAGCCTAAAACTCTGCACCTACACAGAACCTCGCAGGGCTTCGGCTTCACGCTGCGCCACTTCATCGTCTACCCTCCTGAGTCTGCTGTACACTCCTCCTTTAAGGTTAGGGTTGGCACGCAGAGTGCACACACACACACACAATAAAATATACCTGATGCTAGTATACCTGATGTGTGCATGTTCTCCATGCTGTTTAAGACACACAGTGTGTTTAGGGGTGTAGTGTTTGGGGGTGTTGTGCTTAATGGTGTAGTGTTTGGAGGTGTAGTGTTTGAAGGCATAGTGTTTGGAGGCGTAGTGTTTGGGGGTGTAGTGTTTGGGGGTGTAGTGTTTGGAGGCGTAGTGTTTGGGGGTGTAGTGTTTGGAGGCATAGTGTCTGTTGGTGTTGTGTTTGGAGGTGTCGTGTTTGGGAGCATAGTGTTTTGAGGCTTGGTGTTTGGGGGGCATAGTGTTTGGAGGTGTAGTCTTTGGAGGTGTAGTGTTTGGGCCGTAGTGTTTGGAGCCTAAAACTCTGCACCTACACAGAACCTCGCAGGGCTTCGGCTTCACGCTGCGCCACTTCATCGTCTACCCTCCTGAGTCTGCTGTACACTCCTCCTTTAAGGTTAGGGTTGGCACGCAGAGTGCACACACACACACACACACACACACACAATAAAATATACCTGATGCTAGTATACCTGATGTGTGCATGTAATCCATGCTGTTTAAGACACACAGTGTGTTTAGGGGTCTAGTGTTTGTGGGTGTTGTGCTTAATGGCATAGTGTTTGGAGGTGTAGTGTTTGAGGGTGTAGTGTTTGAAGGCATAGTGTTTGGAGGCATAGTGTTTGAGGGTATAGTGTTTGGTGGTGTAGTGTTTGGGGGTGTAGTGTTTGGGGGCCCTTTTTGGGGGTGTGTTTGGGGGTGTAGTGTTTGGAGGCATAGTGTCTGTTGGTGTTGTGTTTGGAGGTGTAGTGTTTAGAAGTGTCGTGTTTGGGAGCATAGTGTTTGGGGGGCATAGTGTTTTGAGCCATAGTGTTTGGAGGTGTAGTGTTTGGAAGCTTAGTGTTTGGGGGTGTAGTGTTTGGGGGCTAAGTGTTTGGGGGTGTAGTGTTTGGAGGCGTAGTGTTTGGGGGTGTAGTGTTTGGAGGCGTAGTGTTTGGGGGTGTAGTCTTTGGGGATGTAGTGTTTGGAGGTGTAGTGTTTGGGGGCTAAGTGTTTGGGAGTGTAGTGTTTGGAGGCGTAGTGTTTGGGGGTGTAGTGTTTGGAGGCATAGTGTCTATTGGTGTTGTGTTTGGAGGTGTAGTGTTTGGATATGTCGTATTTGGGGGTGTAGTGTTTTGAGACCTAGTGTCTGTGGGTGTTGTCTTTGGAAAGTAGTGTTTGGGGTGTAGTGTTTTGGAGGTGTTGTATTTGGGGACATAGTGTTTGGGGGTTTTGTGTTTGGGGACGTAGTGTTTGTGGGTGTAGTGTTTACTTGGACACACCCCTGAGAGCAGTACAGTGCAGTGTTTCTGAATGAAATGAATAGAGTGAGCTCGTCTCTTTGACTTTTTATTGAAACTGAAATGAATTTAAATCTCACTCTGCTCTTCTCTTCCAGGATGAAGACAATGGAAGTCTAGGTGAGTTTCTACCCAGTCATAACCTCCCCGCATGCTCCTTCTGTTTACACTGGCAGCATTAGAAGAGAGAGAGAGAGAAAGAGAGAGTGAGAGATTGATTTTTGGCTAGCAGAGCTGATACTGAAATTATACACACAAGGATTAGTCGTGTTCCTTCACTGAGACTGACAGACACGCAGGCCACACCTCTTTCACTGAGTCTCACAGACACAGAGGCCACACCTCCTTCACTGAGGCTAACAGACACAGGCCACGCCTCCTTCACTTAGATTAACAGACACAGGCCATGCCTCCTTCACTGAGACTGACAGACATACAGGCCACACCTTCTTCACTGAGACTGACAGACACAGAGGACACGCCTCTTTCCATGAGACTGACAGACACACATATGCCATGCTTCCTTCACTAAGACAGACAGACACACTGGCCACGACTCCTTCACTGTGACTAATAAGCCCATTAGTTAGAGAATGGTTTCCCATCTTTGATCATGGCCTGCAACACACTGTCGCCACATTCATATCAGGCCATCACATTCCTGAGTGTGTGTGTGTGTGTGTGTGTGTGTGTGTGTGTGTGTGTCTGTCATGCATTCCACGGGTTCTGTGCTGCACAATCAGATGGCTGTGTGCTCTTCAGTGGCCCGTGTTTGACCCGGTTGCTCATCCAGGCAGTGGACTTTTCCGGAAAACTCCCAGCATGCCATGCAGTGGGAGGTCATGGGCAATCAACTTTCAGAATTATTGGCACCCTTTATAAAAAACATAACATTAGTGATGTTGTGAGCTTAAACCTTGGATAGTTTTAAACAATGGCACTTGTTGACACTGGAGATTCTGGAGAAAGTAACAATCCTGTATTCTCATGAGTCCGAGTTTAACCGTTTAACTGAAACCTTCTGATTCTTCTTCTCTATTTATCTCTCCTCTTGTCCTCTTTTGACATCTGTCTCTATTCTGCCATTTCTCCATGTGCTAGATTGCTTGGCGGTTTGTCCTTCTTTCCTCTCTTGTCCCATTCCAACACAGCGTGACAGTGGCACCATGCCTGGCCTTCATCTGCAGCAGCTACAAATCACACACACACACACACACACACACACACACACACACACACACACACACACACACACACACACACACACACACACACGTGTGTATCGTGTCTTTGGAATGCTGCAATCAGAGAGTGAGTTCGTTGTTTGTGTGTGTGTGTGTAAATACAGTGAAGTGAAAGTGTGTTCCTCTAGAACATTCCAGTCACTTCTGTCAGTCTGTGTCATGCTGTTCATCAGATACTCTCTGTGTTAGCGTGATCTATCCAACTCAAGGTCCAACAGAAAACCCAATTTTACCCTTAGAACCTGACCTTAAGAGCTTAGAACCTGACCCTAATATATTTTTTATCCTAAACACTCACAAAGCTTAAACACAATGGTTTTAGCTCTGAAACATAAACTTATTATCATCCATAGTTCACAAACTTTAATTCAGGAAATTTCCTCAGAGAACTGAAAGCCTGACTTTAATAAAGCCGAAGAGGTTGATAATTAAATAACAGCAAATTTAGCTTTAGAATGAAAACCCTAGAAGAACTAAAGCCAAAATATTTAGCCATAAACTTTTAGACCAAGAACCTTGGAATGTTTCTGCACTGATGTTAACCCAAGAATTAAAGAACATGAACCGTAGCATCATGAATAAAGCCTGTGAGCTTCAGCTCCAACACTTACACCTGGGAGCTTTTGCCCTGAGAATTAAAGCGCTGGAAATTTAGCCCAAGATTTTAAAAACTCAGAATGAAGCTCATGAACTTTAGCCCAAACATGTAGGTTCAGGGAATTTAACCCAATAATTTAAACCCAGGAAATTTAGCTAAGGAAGTAACATGGTCTCTATTTCTGTCCAAGGGCCAAGAACTCCAGGTGGAGAAAATAAACCTTTATCTGTAAAAACTCCTGCTGTATACTGAGTTATTACACTCCTCCTGATGCGAGGCGATGATCAGCAGCACACACACACACACACACACACCCCACACACACAGCTGCATCGACTGGGAGAAGTGTGTATTTACAGCACAGCTACAGCCTGAATAATGAATGAGAGAGTGCTATATTAAGTCTGATAGAAGAATATGAATAGCTGCTGTAAGAACAGTTGGAGATCAAGTGTGTGTGTGTATGTATGTATGTGTGTGTGTGTGTGTGTGTGTGTGTGTGTGTGGGGGTTTGTGCATTTTATTCATGTAAAAACCCTGAACGTCCTGCAGCATTTTAAGCTCCTCGGGTCTCTGTGACCCTCAGCCAGTGTAGAGCTGATAAAAATCAACAGCATGGTTCAATCACACACACACACACACACACACACACACACAAAAAACCCCATACCTTCTCATCCTCCTCACACTCTAATCGTCTCTCTTTTTGGATTTTATCCCTCTTGTTTCTGTGCCAAATCGAAAGGTACGGACCAAATGATCTGCTGTGGCGACCCCGAAAAATGGGAGCAGCCGAAAGAACAACAACAACAATTGGAGAGTTTCAGGGAATTAATCAGGCCTCTGGTGGTCAGAGTGCTGAAGGTCCACCAATAAAAGAACAGAAAATCTAAACAGGAAGAATGAAATACTTCAATAAAGAGGAAATGAGTCGATATTTAAAGAGTCTGGTTTTTATTGGCCTGATCTGAAGCCTGTAGAAGAAGAAGAACAATCTCTGTGAGAACATCCCAACACTGTTAGCATTGATGAGGATGATGAAGAAGACAGTATGTGGAATGATGATTGTGATATTGAGGATGTGGAGGTTGAAGGTTGTGAAGATGATGATGACGATGCAGGATGTGGGTGAAGGTGAAGTTGTGATGGAGATGATACAGTTTGAGAGGTGAAGAAGGTGAGGATGATGATGATAGATCGTGCATGTTTTTTAACGAGTCCTTCGCAAATCTGAGTGAATTGAAAACTCAGTGTATTGAATATTCCTTTTCAAACCGGAGTGTACGGTGCATGGTGTACAGTTTGTAGTACAGATCAGGACAGAGACTAATGTCAGCACTGACCCCCCAACCCCCAGTGGAGTTAAAGAGTCACATGGCATGGGGGAGGAACGACCTCCTCAGTCTGTCAGTGGAGCAGGGCAGAAACAGCGACCTGTCACTGACGCTGCTTGTCTGTCTGGATATGATGCTGTGCAGTGGATGCAGTGGATTGTCCATGATTGACAGGAGTCTGCTCAGCACCCATCTCTCTGCCACTGATGTCAGGCTGTCCAGTTCTGAGCCCATAATCGAGCCTGCCTTCCTTACCAGATTCCAGACGTGAGGCGTCCTTCTTCTTGATACTGCCTCCCTAGCACACTGCCTCATAGAAGAGGGCACTCGCCACAACAGTCTGATAGAACATCAGCATCTTTTTGCAGATGTTGAAGGACGCCAGCCTTATAAGGAAGTACAGCCGACTCTGTCCTCTCGTGCACAGAGCATCCATGTTGGCAGTCCAGTCCATACTATCATCTAGCTGTACTCCAAGGTATTTGTAAGTCTTAACAAACTCCGCACAGTCATCGTTTATAGTCACAGGATCCGGTTGAGGCCTGGGCCTCCTGAAGTCTACCACCATCTCCCTGGTCTTTGTAGTGTTGAGGTGCAGGTGGTTAAAGTCACACCATGCAATGAAGTGCTGGATCAATTTTCTGTATTCCTCCTCCTGTCCCCTCCTGATACATCCCACGATAGCAGTGTTGTCCACAAACCGTTGCACGTGGCAGGACTTGCATGTGGGAGAACAGTCCTTTGTGGCACTCCCATACTGCTGACCACAGTGTCAGACCTGCAATCCCTCAGTCGCACGTACTGAGGTCTGACTTTCAGTGAGTCGGTGATTCACGCCACCAGGTATGAGCTTACTCCCATCTCTGTTTATATCTGAGGAGCAGCGGCTGGATGGTGCTGAAAGCACTGGAGAAGTCCAAAAATGTCATTCTCACAGCCGCTGTCCAGGTGAGAGAGGGATCCGTGTAGCATGTACAGTGGGGCAAAAAAGTATTTAGTCAGCCACCAATTGTGCAAGTTCTCCCACTTAAAAAGATGAGAGAGGCCTGTAATTTTCATCATAGGTACACTTCAACTATGAGAGACAGAATGAGAAAAAAAAAATCCAGAAATCACATTGTCTGATTTTTAAAGAATTTATTTGCAAATTATGGTGGAAAATAAGTATTTGGTCACCTACAAAAAAGCAAGATTTCTGGCTCTCACAGACCTGTAACTTCTTCTTTAAGAGGCTCCTCTGTCCTCCACTCGTTACCTGTATTAATGGCACCTGTTTGAACTCGTTATCAGTATAAAAGACACCTGTCCACAACCTCAAACAGTCAGACTCCAAACTCCACTATGGCCAAGACCAAAGAGCTGTCAAAGGACACCAGAAACAAAATTGTAGACCTGTCCCTGGCTGGGAAGACTGAATCTGCAATAGGTAAGCAGCTTGGTGTGAAGAAATCAACTGTGGGAGCAATTATTAGAAAATGGAAGACATACAAGACCACTGATAATCTCCCTCGATCTGGGGCTCCACGCAAGATCTCACCCCGTGGGGTCAAAATGATCACAAGAATGGTGAGCAAAAATCCCAGAACCACACGGGGGGACCTAGTTCAATGACCTGCAGAGAGCTGGAACCAAAGTAACAAAGGCTACCATCAGTAACACGCTACGCCGCCAGTTACTCAAATCCTGTAGTGCCAGACGTGTCCCCCTGCTTAAGCCAGTACATGTCCGGGCCCGTCTGAAGTTTGCTAGAGAGCATTTGGATGATCCAGAAGAGGATTAGGAGAATGTCATATGGTCAGATGAAACCAAAATAGAACTTTTTGGTAAAAACTCAACTTGTCGTGTTTGGAGGAGAAAGAATGCTGAGTTGCATCCAAAGAACAGCATACCTACTGTGAAGCATGGGGGTGGAAACATCATGCTTTGGGGCTGTTTTTCTGCAAAGGGACCAGGACGACTGATCCGTGTAAAGGAAAGAATGAATGGTGCCATGTATTGTGAGATTTTGAGTAAAAACCTCCTTCCATCAGCAAGGGCATTGAAGATGAAACGTGGCTGGGTCTTTCAGCATGACAATGATCCCAAACACACCGCCCGGGCAACGAAGTAGTGGCTTCGTAAGAAGCATTTCAAGGTCCTGGAGTGGCCTAGCCAGTCTCCAGATCTCAACCCCATAGAAAATCTTTGGAGGGAGTTGAAAATCTGTGTTGCCCAGCGACAGCCCCAAAAAATCACTGCTCTAGAGGAGATCTGCATGGAGGAATGGGCCAAACTACCAGCAACAGTGTGTAAAAACCTTGTGGCGACTTACAGAAAACGTTTGACCTCTGTCATTGCCAACAAAGGGTATATAACAAAGTATTGAGATGAACTTTTGTTATTGCCCAAATACTTATTTTCCACCATAACTTGCAAATAAATTCTTTAAAAATCAGACAATGTGATTTTCTGGATTTTTTTTTCTCATTCTGTCTCTCATAGTTGAATTGTACCTATGATGAAAATTACAGGCCTCTCTCATCTTTTTAAATGGGAGAACTTGCACAATTGGTGGCTGACTAAATACTTTTTTGCCCCACTGTAGATAATGGCGTCCTCCACTCCCACCCTCTCCTGGTATGCAAACTGCAGAGGGTCGAGGGCATGGTGGACTTGTGGCCTCATGTAGTGTAGCAGCACCCGCTCCATGGTCTTCATTATGTGAGACATCAGGGCAAATAGCCTGAGCTCTCCAGGGCATGGTTTCTTTGGAATGAGGGGGTGTTCGGCAGGAAGATGAAGATGAAGATGATGGTCGTGCTGGTGGTGATACTGTTGGTGTTAATGAAGCTGGTGGTGGTAGTGATGATGTTGATAGTGGTGATGCTGGCGGTACTGATGATGGTGGTAATGAAGCTGGTGGTAATGAAGCTGGTGGTGGTAATGAAGCTGGTGGTGGTGGGCGGTGGAAGCTCAAGTGGTTAAGGCTCTGGGTCATTGACCAGAAGATCAGGGGTTCAAGCCCCCACACCGCCAAGCTGCCACCATTGGGCCCTTGAGCAAGGCCCCCAACCCACCCTGCTCCATGGGCGCTGTGTCATGGCTGACCCTGCGCTCTGACCTCAACCCCCAAGGATGGGATATGCGAAGAAAAGAATTTCACTCTGCAGTAATGTATATGTGACAAATAAAGACTACTGAACTTAACTTAACTTAGTGATGATGGTGGCAGTGCTGATGTAGCTGGTGGTGGTGGTGGGAGTGATGGTGGTGGCTATGATGATGATAATGACGATGATTGTAGCAGTGATGGTGGTGAAGCTGATGATGATGATGATGATGATGATGATAGTGGTGATGGTGGCAGTGATACTGAATATGATTGTGGTGGTGATGGTGGTGGTGGCTATGATGATGATGATGATGATGATGATGATGATGGTGGGCAGTGATGTTGATCATGATGATGGTAATGATGATTGTGGTGTTAGTGGTAGTGATTATGATGGTAATGATGGTGAATATGATGATGGTGGCTATGATGAAGATGATGGTAATGACGATGATGATTGTAGCAATGGTGGTGATGATGGTAGTGGTGATGATGGTAGTGATGAAGATGGTGGCTGTGATGGTGATCATGATGATGGTAATGATGATTGTGGTGTTAGTGGTAGTGATGATGATGATGATGATGAAGACAATTTTATGAAAGTACCTCTTAATTATTAAATACCTCATTTTTATTCCTCTAATGTTACAGTTTAAATGTGAAGCTCTGCTTTATTTTCCCTATGGTTGTTTGAGTGGTGTCCAGCTGGATGATTGACCCCGACTCCGATTGGATGGAGCTATACACTGGAATTCCTCAACATGCTTAACGACACTGTTAAAGTCTGTGTCCTTTACCCCGCCCTGAGTCTGCTCTCACCATCACTGCACGGCTCATACGCTCACACACACATTCCAGCGCTCATGTCCCTCCAGGGACGGTCAGGCATGTAAAGGCTGGTCATCTCAGCTGCAGGTTGCATGCACTGCGTTCTTTCTGATGCTACTGATGATCGATGTTCCTCACAGTTACACACATAGACCTGCAGTTCTTCATTACTAGTTTTATGGGACCTTTTTCTTTAAACCGTGAAAGCAGCTCATTGGGTATGGCAGGTACTGGCAGTTACCAGGCAACGAGCTGGATGAGAAGAGTGCAGCCATGTTTATAAGATGAACAAATGCTTTGGATGGTTTGACCCTCATGACCTCTTGAGCATTGGATCATTTCATTCCAGAAAATGTCACCATCTCTTCCCAATGTGTTTTTAGAAAAGAAAGAGAAAGGAAATGGAGGGCTGATGGATAAAACAAATAGGGAGGAGCAAGAATTCCATGTGAGAAGAATAGAGTGAGGGAGAGAGAGAGAGAGAGAGAGGGAGAGAGAGAATTCATGTGTGTTGTGTAATTTTTTGGCTGCTGAAGAATATGGGCGTCCTCCCAGTCCCTGCAGTATAACATAATCCAGTGCTAAGCGCTAACAGGAGGACCAAACCCAACATAGCTCAACCAGCTGTGCTAAGCAGAGATCTGTGTGTGTGTGTGTGTGAGTGAGTGAGTGAGTGAGTGAGTGAGTGAGAGAGAAGAAGAAGAAGAAGAAGAAGAAGAAGGAAAGCCAGGGTCCATCCATATTGTCAGACTTCAGACGTCACGCTGTCACATTTATGTCCAGGACATCATCTGACCTGAGAGTCTGATACTCTGACAGTCTGATAGAGATGGAGGGGGTTTTTGGGTTTGGAAATAATGAGCTCTGAGTTTGATGTTAGAACTGCAGTGTGAGGTTGAGGAGTGAATGGGAACCAGTGAACCGTGTGAGGCTGAGAAACCAGAGCTGCAGTTTGAGGTTGAAGGACCAGAGCTGCAGTTTGAGGTTGAAGGACCAGAGCTGCAGTTTGAGGTTGAAGGACCAGAGCTGCAGTTTGAGGTTGAAGCACCAAAGCTGCAGTGTAAGTCTGAGGAACCAAAGCTGCAGTTTGAGGTAAGGAATCAGAGCTGCAGTTTGAGGTTAAGGAATCAGAGCTGCAGTTTGAGGTTAAGGAATCAGAGCTGCAGTTTGAGGTTAAGGAATCAGAGCTGCAGTTTGAGGTTGAAGGGACTAGAGCTGCAGTTTATGGAAGTTTCAGAAACCAGGTGGAGAACTCAGAGTTTCATTATGAGTCTTATTTATGAGTTATGAGTCTTAGTGGCATCTTTAGGAAGATTTATTAGGAACAAAAAAGTATAAAATTTCTTCTTTCTTTTCTTTCTGATTTGCATTTCTGTGTCTTATCTTTACTTCTCAGATTCTTTTATCCAGACCTTTTATCTGAGTATTAATCTGAGTTGTTGAGGGTTAAGGATCCTGACTGATGATCTATCACTGGATCTCTGTCAGTCCTGGGATCACGACATTCCAGTCACTAGAACAGAGTCTTAACCTCAGAGTTACCACTACGTCAAAACACCAGACAGACGAGAGAGAGCCGCTAACTTACACTCAAGAGCTTCAGCATGTGTAATCAGAGCTTTTATTACATTATTAACCCAGTTGATAATCGTATTTTTCTCAGTGTCTAAATAGGAATAATTTGGAAGCTTCGTGTTTGGACAAAATCCATTTTTATTTGTAAATATTTGGTTTGAATATTGATTTTGTAGACCTTTGACACTATGCTATCAATAATGGGGACTTTTAATCCATTTTTCTCTTCACAAGGCTTAAATGATTAAATGGACACACACACATACACACACTTAAGAATGTGTCACCCCGCCCTCTGCTGGTGTCTTGATGTAAAAGCTGGAAAGTGGCCCATTTCCGCAGTAAAATGAAAACAAGCTTGTTGTCATAAAGCATCAGTGGGAAAATTAACTACTAAAACTCCACCCTTTGGAAAATAGTGATGTTGTAAGACTGGAATTCAGTTGTAACCTGATGTAGAAGTGTGTTATTGAGCTGGAGCTGAAATCTGCTGCATGTGTGAAGGAGATGGAATGAAATATGATTTGTTCTGAGTGAGACCTTGTGAAAAGTGTAAGGTGCAATCATGCAGACTCGTTCCCTTCTCCTCATCCTTCTCCATCATCAGCACCACTCCATCAGATCATCCCATCACACAGCAGAGACTCAAACTACTTTTGACGGTCTGGTCTGTACGAGTCAATAGTAATCCAATCCGTCTATACGTTCAGCTGATAGGGTGGAGGTGAGGATGTCTGAGGTCCTGCTCTAAGAAGCCTTTAAATCTTCTCCACTTCACTGATAATATTATTTTAGTACCCTCTACATTTTTGTATTCCAATTTTTACATGCTATGCTCACAGTATGAGTAAAAAAAACAAATGCACATTTCATTAACATACATATTTCTCAGAGGACGTGACAGCAACTAATTGATAAAGAAAATAAAATTCATAAATTCCAAAAAGTTGGCAATAAATCTTGTTCTTGAATCCTCCGGTCATCATTAAGTCATTTTCAAGTTGGTTCACATCCGAGGAGTCAAGTTTCTGATTCCTTGATTCCTGATTGCACCAAATGATTCATCATGGGCATAAAATGATTCATTATTGGTGGCAAATTTTTTGTTATGGGTACCAAATAGCTCCTCATGGACACCAAATAATAAATGTTGGACAGAATATGAGTCATCTTAGATAATGTGAGTTATTAGCAGCCATAGGGGAACCACATGATTTATAATTGGCATTAAATGATTCATCATGGGTACCAAATGATTCATTATGGGCACAAAATGATTTGTTATGGGTACCAAATGGCTCCTCATGGGCAACAAGTAGTAAATCTTGGACAAAATGTGAGTCATCATAAATAATGTGAGTTATTAGCAGCCATAGGGGAGCCACATGATTTAATAATTTGCACTATATGATTCATCATGGATATCAATTGATTCATCCTGAGCCCAAGTGATTCATCATGGGTACCAAATGATTCATCATGGGTACCAAATGATTCATCATGGGCACCAAATGATTCATTATTGGTACCAAATGATTTGTTATGGGTACCAAATGGCTCCTCATTGGCACCCAGTAATAAATGCTGGACAAAATACAATTAATCATAAATCATGTGAGTTATTAGCAGCCACAGGGGAACCACATGATTTATAATTGGCACTAAATGATTCATCATTTATCACAAATGATTTGTTATGGGTCCAAATGGCTCCTCATGGGCACCAAGTAGTAAATCTTGGACAAAATATGAGTCACCTTAATGTGAATTATTAGCAACCACAGGGGAACCACATGATTTATAATTGGCATAAATGAATTATGATTCATCATGGGTACCAAATGATTCATTATGGGCACCAAATGATTCATCATGGGCACCAAATGATTCATTATTGGTACCAATTGATTTATTACAGGTACCAAATAGCTCCTCACGGGCACCAAGTAATAAATCTTGGACAAAATATGAGTCTCCTTAGATAATGTGAGTTATTAGCAGCCAAAGGGGAACCACATGATTTATAATTGGCACTAAATTATTCATCATGGGTATCAAATGATTTATCCTGAGCCCAAGTGAGTCATCATGGGTACCAAATGATTCATCATAGGCATCAAATGATTCATCATGGGCACCTAATGATTAATTATGAGCATCAAATGATTCATTATTGGTTCCAAATAATTTATTACAGGTAACAAATGGCTCCTCAGGAGCACCAAGAAATAGATCATGGACAAAATATGAGTCATCATAAATAATGTGAGTTATTTCACAGCCACAGGAGAACTACATGATTCATTATGGGCACCAAATGATTCATCATGGGTACCAAATGATTCATCATGGGCACCAAATGATTCATTATGGGTACTAAATGATTCATCATGGGCACCGGATGATTCATTATGGGTACCAAATGATTCCTTATTGGTGCCCATGACCACTGACTCTGCAAACCAAGTGGCTGATTGTCGTATGCCCTGATCGATTATGGGCACCAAATGATTCATCTTGTCAACTAAATGATTCTTCACACAATCACACAAGCTAAATTCATTTAGCTTCTTGAATCTTTCAAGTGCATTTAACTTTCATTTTTATATAAGCTGTGATTATTCATAGGGGTGGGGTTAGGTTTAAATGGTTGTTTCTCTGAAACTGTGGAGCTGGAATTTGGTGGATTAAATTCTTGTGCTAATCTGAATGTAGGTTAATGTGATTTGGCAAGAATTGGCCATAGGGGGCGCTATTTACCAAAGGATATTGGACTCCACCGATTGCTAATGTTGCAGTATTTGTTTTTGCCTTTGCTAACATCCTGCTATGCAGCAGAAACAAAAATGGATTCACTGCTAAAGAAAAGAATTGTAATTGAATTGGCAATTATACAGCATCACATCACACTATAAGACATAATGATTCATTACATATGTGTGACGAGCATATGGCGTGTGTGTGTGTGTCTTTGTCTTTTATTTTTATTAACAACACAACAGAGACGATTTCATCCATCGACATTTGAGTTTTCTTTTCTTTTCTCATGTTCAGGGAAGCCACGATGTCGTCTTGAGCCGATGGACACTATCTTTGTGAAGCAGGTGAAGGAGGGAGGCTCCGCCCACCAAGCCGGGCTTTGCACAGGTAGAGTAAACATGACTTCTCTCCATCTCTGTTTCCATGAGCACCACATGTGGCAGACTTGCAGGAAAAAATCCTCTGCCTTAATGGTGCTGTGTAAATGACTAAATTACTGATTCTGAGTGATTTTTGGATATCAAGAGATTGTTATTGGACCTCAAGAGGTTTTTCTTGGGCCTCAGGTTAATGATTTAAAGTGCAGTGTAAAGTAAATCATTATGGGTTATAAGTGAGTCATTCTGGGAACCAAGTTAACCAGGTGAATCATTTTAGGCAGCAAATGATTCATCATGGGCAATAAGTGATGTATTTTTGGTACCAAGTAAACCAAGTGATTCATTATGATCACTAAGTGATTTATCTTTAACAATAAGTGAGTTATTATGGGCAGAAAGTGAATCATTATGGGTACAGAATGATTGAATCATGACATTAATGATTCATTTTAGTAAATAAATATATTTTTTTTGCATTAATTGAAACAAGTGGTTCATGTTCTTTATGAGCAGTTAATGAGACATTAAGAGAATCAAGGGGTTCATCATGGGCACAAAATGATCCATCATGAGTAATATCTGATTCTTTGTAGGCAGAAAATGAACCAGGTGATTCCTTATGGGTACCAAATGATTCATTTTGTGCACTAAATGATACATCATGGGCATTAAGTGAGTCATTTTCGGCACAAATTGATTCATCATGGGTAGCAAATAATTCATTAGGGTTACAAAGTGAGTCATATGGGGCACAAAGTCAATCAAATGATTCATGGTGGGCACCAAATGATTCATCATATGTAGAGAAATCAATATGGGCACCAGATTATTCAGAACAGGTACTCTGTGATTCACCATGGGCCAAGTGATTCATCGTGGGCAAAGTGATTCATCATGGGCAAAGTGAATCAGTTGGTGTGCCGAATTTGCAAAAATTAATCATGCGCATGCAAAATAAGAGAAAGTTCATTTGTAAGTTGTAATTTTGTAAATTGTGTATTTTGAAATAAATAGTTGGATAAATGCTAGGTTTCAGGTTTTGTATTTATATTATATAGAAAGCCTCAGAGTATTTAAGGAGTATTGTGTCTTTTTGGTTCTCAGGGGATCGTATAGTGAAGGTGAACGGCGAGAGCATCATCGGGAAAACGTACTCACAAGTCATCGCACTCATACAGAACAGGTAAAGCACTCTCCCTTTCTTTCTTTCTTTCTTTCTTTCTTTCTTTCTTTCTTTCTTTCTTTCCTACCTTTCCTTCCTTCCTTCCTTCCTTCCTTCCTTCCTTCCTTCCTCCCTCGCTACCTCCCAACCTCCCTCTTCTTTCTTTCTTTCTTTCTTTCTTTCTTTCTTTTCTTTCTTTCTTTCTTTCTTTCTTTCTTTCTTTCTCTCCTTCTTTCTCTCTTTCTTTCTTTCTTTCTTTCTTTCTTTCTTTTTCTTTCTTTCTTTCTTTCTTTCTTCTCCTTCTTTCTCTCCTTCTTTCTTTCTTTCTTCCTTCTTTCTTTCTTTCTTTCTTTCTTTCTTTCTTTCTTTCTTTCTTTCTTTCTTTCCTACCTTTCCTTCCCTCCTTCCTTCCTTCCTTTCCTTCCTTCCTTCCTTCCTTCCTTCCTTCCTTCCTTCCTTCCTTCCCTTTCCTACCTTCCTTCCTTCCTTCCTTCCTTCCTTCCTCCCTCCCTCCCTCGCTACCTCCCAACCTCTTTCTTTCTTTCTTTCTTTCTTTCTTTCTTCCTTTCTTCCTTTCTTTCTTTCTTTCTTTCTTTCTTTCTTTCTTCCTTTCTTCCTTTCTTTCTTTCTTTCTTTCTTTCTTTCTTTCTTCCTTTCTTCTTTCTTTCTTTCTTTCTTTCTTTCTTTCTTTCTTTCTTTCTTTCTTTCTTTCTTTCTTTCTTCCTTCCTAGAGGAGTTTGTTTTGAATGAATCACTTGGTTTTTTTTCAGACATCAATCCTGACCTCCAGTGAGCTGGAAAGCATGGCCTCTTTAGCCTAACCTTATCTCAACATCATTTCCTCAGAGTATTTTTTTTTTCATCCCATTTAGAATTTCAGATGAAATTCCTCTCAGCACTTTGCTCTGTGTGTGTGTGTGTGTGTGTGTGTGTGTGTGTGTGTGGGAGGATGGGTGCGTATGGGCTGTTCATCAAAACTGTTCGATGTGTTGTGAGTTGTGGATTGTCAGTAAAAGATGGTTGTGTTTCTGTTCTCTGCTCACAGTGACATGTCTCTGGAGCTCTGTGTGATGCCTAAAGATGAAGACATATTGCAGTTGGTGAGTTTTGTAAAAAATTTTCTCCTCTCTCTCTCTCTCTCCCTCTCTTTCTCACACACACACACACACACACACACACACACACCACACACACACACACACACACACACACACTGGTGTGTAAGTACAGCCTGCTTTCTTTCTGCATTAAACTGGCCACTCTAGCTCTGGCTGAACTTTTTTCTCCTCTCTCATTGCTTCCTTTCTTTTCTGCCATCCGTCTTTCGACCCACAGTTCTCCCGGGACATCACAGCCCTGGTAAGCTGGATTTCAGCTCAT
The DNA here is from genome assembly GCA_033459395.1 of Hemibagrus guttatus. Classification (NCBI taxonomy): domain Eukaryota; kingdom Metazoa; phylum Chordata; class Actinopteri; order Siluriformes; family Bagridae; genus Hemibagrus; species Hemibagrus guttatus. The sequence continues at coordinate 1,805,676 of JAUCMX010000003.1, forward strand.
CATCTGTTGCGTCTGCTTTTCTCTAATCACTTTTGTCATCAATTTGCCTGCTGTCTTTACGTCCATGATCGTGTCTTCTGTGCTGAATAAAGCAGCTCTGGCTCTCTTTTTCCTTACTCCTATAGCTGTGAAGAAGAGAGAGAGAGAGAGAGAGAGAGAGAGATGGAGAATGAGTGAATTTGAAAGAGAGAAAAGAGAAGGAGAGATAGAAGAAAAGATATAGGGGAGAGATTGCTTAAATGATTATTTATTAAGACAGAGTTCTAGATGTTTTATTGTTTGTATCAATAGTCGTATTAGTTAAGTGAATTGAGATTAAGTGAATTGCTAATAAACAGAGAGAGAGAGAGAGAGGGAGAGAGAGAGGGAGGGAGAGAGAGGGGAAGAAAGTATACTCATGTAACTTGACACCTCAGGTAAATTTGCCATGGCAGAAGTCCAACACATAGCTTACTCACTTTCGCTTCTGCCCGAGCGAGCATTTCATACACACTCGCGGAAACGACGCACATTAGACCGATGAGAAGTTTACAGACGGACTTCGGCGCTCTGCTCCAGTCCTCCATTACTGCTCTAACATAGAAGAAGAATTCTTAGAATGGGAATCAGATTGGATTTTAGCTCATTATTTTCACTTGAGCGATGAGTGTTATGGTGGAAGCTGTGTTTGCTTTGGCTGCTGGAAACACTGGATTGGTCCTCGTATGTGTGTGTGCTTCTTTTTCACCGTAGCCAAGGGTGTGTGAGTATTAACCTCAAAATTTCTCCAGAGTGTCACTGGATGTTGTTTTCTCTCCCACTTCTTTTCGCATGCTTCAGTCATGTTTAAAGGGTGGTAACGTCAGGGTGGTAGCAGTACATCTGCTTCATCACACCGTACTGTTCTTGTTATTTTTATTTAACAACATGATGCACTGTGTTTTATAATTTATTTTTAATTAACAATAATTAACAAAAAAAAAAAAATTTAAAGTATTTGTCATCTAATTTTTAGGCCTATTCCAAAGATGCATATCTCAAAGGGAATGAAGCATATAGTGGAAATGCACAGAACATCCCAGAACCTCCTCCTATCTGCTACCCTCGGATAGAACCTAAGCCATCAGGGATGACGCACACCGATGAGCCGTCTGCTCCCGAGGGAGCGCATGGAGTGTTGTCCCAAGGGGCGGAACCGAGCTCTGATGCTGTCTATTCTGTAGAAGTCCCTATTACACAGTTGTCTCCATCTCCTCCTCATTCCCAGGTCTCCAAACTCCAGACTGTTGCCTGCGTATATGATGAAAGTGTACGGGTAGCAGAGGCGGAGGTTTCGGATTCTCTGGAATGCTCTCCTCACCCGCATGGCACAAACACTAATCATAGATTTCAGGAGACAAAAAACATGCCTCTTTGTACCTCGTCCCTCGGAAACCTTTCCTCGGTCCGTCCGAGATCCCAAACCACGCCTTCTTCTGCCAGAGGGACACAGTTTCACTACACACCAAAAAGACCATCAGAATCGCCGGGATTCCCCACACACATTCCTCCGTTTCACCCTGACTCCACATCCACGCCTCCAAATGCCATGAGCCCTTTCACGCCCTCTCCTCCAGCTATTGCATCATCTCCCTGCTCCCCGATGCACCAGAACATTGACTGGAGGAATTACACCACCTACAAGGAGTACATCGACAACAAGCGCCTTTATACCTATGGTAGCAGGACCATCCAGGAAAGACTGGACAGCCTGCGGGCGGCAAGCCAAACTAATAAAGCAAACACGAATACAGAGGGCATGAATGAATCCCAGCCAAGGCAGAGGAGCATGTGTCACGAGCGAGGTCCTGCAAATTCTGGAGTCCAGTCTCTATGCAGCAAGTCTCAGGAAAAACTGGAAGTAAAGGAACTAGCAACGTCAAGGAACTGGCATCGGAGCGCATCACAGGATGCGCTTCCTTCACCCACAAAAAACACAAACAAACCACGGGCAAGATCCTGTGACTACCTTGGCAGACTGGCTGTGAGCAGGGTGTCGCTGTTGGACAGAAGGGTTTATGGAAGGACAGAGACGGAGGAGAAGGCACTTATTTGCACTGGAGAGGAGACCAGAGACTGCAGGCAGTCGCACTCCTTAGGCAAAGGGGCACAGACTCAAAGGACCATGGTGGGTGGATACGGCAGTTTCCCAGGACTAAATACTAAAAGTAAAGGTACTGATCCAATTCTAAGCCCCAGAGTGGAAAGTCTGGATAACGCTGCTGCTTCTAAGTCAGAGCTTCCTATTCAGACCTCCAGACTGGACGACTCTTACGTAGCCAAGGCTCTCGCTTCTTTAAACACGGGTGTCACCACAGCCTCGGTGACCACAAAAAACCAAAGAACTGCCCTCGTGCCAAATCACATATCTCCCAGACGACAAGCCGAGAGCCAGCTGGAGCCCACTGGTTGTCCTGACCGCTCCAAAAGTCAAAGGACACAGCAGCAAGGGTCTTCATTAGCCACTAATGGCTCGGTTGTGGAAGGTCTCGAAGGTGCCGAGGCTACAGTGGTGGTTGTGAGGAGAGAGAAAACAAAAAAGTCAGGTCTTTTACCTCTCAGACACCCGTCCTATATCCAGGCTGTGAATGATGGAGCAGGTAGAGTGCAGAATATTACAAAGACGACAAAGTGCTGGGGGTCTAACGATGCTGTGCAAGACGGGTTCACACACTGGTTCGGAGAGGAATACAAACCCTCAGGATCTGGCCAACTCCACGAGTCGCTTGACTCTATCCCCTTCATTGGTAAGCCTTAATTTAATCGAATAATAGTTACGAGTGGCCAAATCATATCTTCAATACTGTAATGAGAGATAATGGTCATGCTTACTACTTTGCATTCCTAGATATTTTCTTGAATAGATATTGTGATGCTTTATTTGATTTATTACTGATTTTATAAACATACTATTTTTTTTAATGTAAGCACAAGGCTCAGAAGATTAGGCCCTGGTGCTCAGTGTTATTTCAGCTCCAACATGAGTGCAGTCATATGAAGCATGGCAGGTTTAATCAACACCCCAGATTACAGTGATGACATATAATGTTATTGTTGTGTGTATTGGGATGTAGAACAGATTGTATGACTGGATCATGAGTGTAAAATGTTTCCCTGGACTGCCGGGAAAAGGATCCTGTTATTACTTTTACATATTAAAGCTCTTCTCTAAAGTTCTTAAGCTTTTAAACTGAAACCTGAGAGCAGCTAGTCATGTGTTAGGTGTTTGGCATTACAAACCAGCAGCACATTCCAGGAAATGTTGGAGTGGATTTCGTAATGTAGAGTGTGTTTAAGGTATGAGAAAAATGCAACTGCCTGTGTAAACACATAATGGGAACCTAATATAGCAGCCCTTCCACTCTAGTGCACGTCAGTACTCAGATTCACTAGCACACACCACCACTTACCTTCATAAACAAATACACACTTTCACACACCAATACACACCATCACACACCAACATTCACCTCAAATACCACCACTTACCATCACACACCAATACACACCATCACATACCAATATACACCATCACACACCAATACACAATTTCAAACCCCAATACACACCATCATATACCAATACACACCATCACATACCAATACACACCATCAAACACCAATACACAATTTCACACCCCAATACACACCATCATATACCAATACACACCATCACACACCAACATTCACCTCAAATACCACCACTTACCATCACACACCAATACACACATCACATACCAATATACACCATCACACACCAATACACAATTTCAAACCCCAATACACACCATCATATACCAATACACACCATCACATACCAATATACACCATCACACACCAATACACAATTTCAAACCCCAATACACACCATCATATACCAATACACACCATCACATACCAATACACACCATCAAACACCAATACACAATTTCACACCCCAATACACACCATCATATACCAATACACACCATCACACACCAACACACAATTTCACACCCCAATACACACCATCACACACCAACACACAATTTCACACCCCAATACATATCATCATATACCAATACACACCATCATATACCAATACACACCATCACACACCAACACACAATTTCACACCCCAATACACACCATCACACACCAACACACAATTTCACACCCCAATACATACTATCATATACCAATACACACCATCATATACCAATACACACCATCACACACCAACACACAATTTCACACACCAACACACAATTTCACACACCAATACACAATTTCACACACCAATACACACCATCACACACCAACATTCACCTCAAACACCACCACTTAACTTCATAAACAAATACACACTTTTACACACCAATACACACCAACATTCACCTCAGATATCATCGCTTACCATCAAACACCAATACAAATCGTCACACACTAACATTGACTTCAAATCCCACCACTTACCAACACACACCAATACACACCGTCACACACTAACATTGAATTCAAATCCCACCACTTACCAACACACACCAATACACACTTTTACACACCAAAACACACCAATAATCACCCCAAATACCACCGCTTACAATCACACACCAGTAGACAGTTTCACACACCAATACACACCATCACACACCAACATTCACCTCAAATACCACCACTTAACATCACACACGAATACACACTTTCACACACCAACATTCACCTCAAACACCTACAATCACACACCAATACACAACATCACATATCACCACTTACCTTCATAAACAAATAGACTTTGACACACCAGTAAACACCATCACATACCAGCATTCACCCCAAACACCATCTCTCACTGATTCATATCACACACCAGTACACACCATCACACACAAACATTCACCTTAAACACCACCTCTTGCCATCACACACCACTACACACCATCACATACCACCACTTATCATCACACACCATCACACACCAATACCCACCATCACACACCACCACAGTTCAATACACACCACAGCATCCCAGAATTCATCATCAAACATCACACAACAACCATTCCCATAAAACCCAACCCTACTGGTCCAACTATTTGTTCCTGATGATAAAAACAGACCAAAAAAAAAGGCAACGATGAGGTGTGATTACAACGCTGTTCTCTACAACACTATCCTCCATAAATCACACTCCAGTGTTACACTTGGTTGCATGACTGAGATGCGGGAAGCGAGTTGAATCATTCCGTTTTATTTGGGTTATACCATATCATTATATCATCAATTTTCCAGCAAGGTACATCTAAAACCCAGCTTACAAACACCATGATGATATAACCCTTACTTACAAACTAGAAGCCAGAATGGAAAAATAATGCAAGATGACGAGGAACCAGTAAAAGTACTAGCCAGGGGAAAACCAACAACTTTAAAGAGGAAGCATGTAGCAGAGAAACAACCACCAGAGAGAACAGGAAGCTCTTATCACACTCTATATGGGATTGAAATGCTGAGCAACAGTTGAAACAAATCAACATAAAGAGTGTTGGTTAATGACAACAGGAAGCTCTGGCTATTAGAATGAGTGCTGGACGGATGTAGAGTGTGTGGGTCAACTGGGGCAGAATCAGAGAGGATGTGACGAACGGTTTAGTTCACATTTAATGAAAGTATCCTCAGGTTTCACACAAGCTCCTTTTGGTTTCACTGCCACTGTTGTATCAACAAACTGATATTTCGTTGCTTATCGTTGCTTATCCACAAGCATTTCTATATCTATTGTTTAATGGGACTCTCACAAATTTGAAGACAATTTCTACAATGTTTTTCAAGATTCTTTTATTGTCACAATATTGAGTAGAGTGAAATTAGAGCGGTGAAATTCTCATATAATAAGATACAAACTATGCAACCATTTAAAAAAAAAAACTGCAGTCAAGGCGATAGTAATAAATAAGTCCATTTTTGTAAGTGATGTATAAGGTATAAATATTTTATAGAGATAGAAATATATAGATATAAATACGTTATTGCACATATGGATTTGCATATACACCGGTCAGCCAGAACACTGTGAGCAGTGCCAGGTGAAGTGAATAAGGCTGAGTATCTCCTCATCATGGCACCTGTTAGTGGGTGGGATATATTCGGCAGCAAGTGAACATTTTGTCCTCAAAGTTGATGTGTTAGAAGCAGGAAAAATGGACAAGCGTAAGGATTTGAGCGAGTTTGACCAAAAGGGCCAAATTGTGATGACCACTGGATCAGAGCATCTCCAAAACTGCAGCTCTTGTGGGGTGTTCCCGGTCTGCAGTGGTCAGTATCTATCAAAAGTGGTCCAAGGAAGGAACAGTGGTGAACCGGAGACAGGGTCATGGGCGGTCGAGGCTCATTGATGCACGTGGGGAGCGAAGGCTGGCCCGTGTGGTCCGATCCAACAGACGAGCTACTGTTGCTCAAATTGCTGAAGAAGGTTAATGCTGGTTCTGATAGAAAGGGGTCAGAATACACAGTGCATGATGGGTCAGAGCTGCTTTGGCAGCAAAAGGAGGACCAACACAATATTAGGCAGGTGGTCATAATGTTATGCCTGGTCAGTGTAATGAGAGTGTATTAAAATGTCACAGGATGTCTGATAATATAGAATATAAAGTGCAGCAGAATGTAAACATACTGAGTGATGTATAAATGCACACATACTGATGTAAACAGAGAACGTAAACGAAAGCAAATTGTGTATTTTAAAATGTCTCACAGTGACAGGAATTTAAATTGTTTACTGTCAGCCTGCTTGTGGTGTTTGTCATCGCCGCAGTCACACATCACGGGTGAAGGGTGTGACGTGACCGATATTACGTGCATATCTCGGCTCTACAGTCAGCCTGGATTTCCATTTTCCTCGCTGATGATGAAGTGCGAGAACCCACAGGGCCTGTCAGGACTCGAACACACCTCTCTCGCCTCTCTGTCTGGCGACAAACATCGTGACTGACGCTCACCTGCTTCTCTAAACCGAACGCAGGAATTAATCACTTCCTCTGCGCTCTGTTATTTAGGACAAAAACAAAACGCTCTTCCTTTTACAGAAAAATCACAACAAGCACAAGCTTGTGGATGTAGACCATGTAACTTTCAACTTACATCATTGTAAGTTCAGGTGAGACATGCTGAGCATTAACTCACGAAGTTTGTCTGTTTTTAAACTATGTGTGTGTGAGTATGTGTGTTTGGCAGCAGGTGTGTGTGATTAGAGCTCCAGTGAAGGTGCTGGTGGTGTGTGTTGTAGTCTGTAGTGACCAGGGAATTTGAATTCGAGGACCTGAGCGCTGTGATTGTGTCAATTTATCAATATATCCATTTTAAAATAGTTCTATAATGTATTTATAGGATTTACATTATACATACATGAATATTTATTAAGTATAAAATATAAATAGTGTATATTACAGTATTCAGGTTGTGCGATTCCTTACTGGAGAGAAGAAATGGATTACAGCCATAAGCACTTCAATATATTTCACCTGTATTGCAGTTTAGATAAATTCTATATATATAATTTGAGCTGAAACTGTATAAAAAGTATATAATACTCTGGGTCTGAGTCCAAATACATCAGGAAAAAGATCTGTATATTAAATAATGTTAGTGCTTATCAGTATATATCGTGAAATATATTTTTATTTCATATGCAATAAGCTCATTTATCAATATAAACTGGTATCTTACTGTACAAGCACGTTGCTCACCAGTAAGTACAAGCACATGGGTGACTCATTATCATGTGATGTACAGTATTTACGCAACACCAGACTGTGATGACGTCATCAAGCTACATTTGTATTTTATGTAAATTAGGTCTGGCTCTCAGACGGTAGCTCAGTAGCTCACTGGTTAAGCTGTTAGTCTACTGGAAGGAAGGTGGTGAGATCAAATCCCAGCACTGTCTTGTCACAAGTATGAACCTTGAACAACTGCTCAGGTGTATAAATGAGATAAATGTAAGTGACTCAAGGATAAGGATAAGGGCGTGTCTTGGGATCGAACCTACTGTATATAAGTTTCTTCAGATTTAATTTCACTTTCATCTTTAGTTTCCAGACCTGTTATGAAACACACAAACAGAAAAAAAAAGTCATTAATCATATCCTGTCCAGAATTTGTCACTTCCTGTTCATTTGACTGCAGTAAGATCTGATAGCTACCAGAACCAGGTTTTGGAAGATGACACTGATGCTCTTTTTGTTTTATTGGAGAGTTTCTGTAGAGTTATTTATTTAGTTTTCAGCGCTTTTCTAGTTAAAAAGGACCAAAAATCTAAAAATGATTTCTTTTCTGTTCAATTCAAAATAAAATCCCAGGAAGGAAGTAGCTGAAAGCCGTCAGCTAGTACAGTTAGCTTGCTTTGCTAATCTGACAACGAAGCTAGATATTAAAACAGAGCACCTTACAGGAAATCAAATCAAACTTAATACGGTTTTAAATAACGTGATAGAGAGAACTGTGTCTTATAGATGGAGGTCTGACTTCCTGGGAGAGTTTGAGGCTTTTTTTTTTTTAAAGCTAGCATTGTGTATACTCATCTCAGTGAAGGTATTACAGGTAGAAAACGTGTGCAGGTTTAATTGTGGATTAAATACAACCCAATAGTTGTGAAGTAAATAATTACAATAAGACTGTATTACAAAGCAGAATAAAATGTTAGACTGTTCTTGTGAAGTGCTAGTTATGTAGAAACTCCTCTTTTCAGCGTACTGAGCCGTTACAGATGAAAACATCTTCTTATTTCCTACTTTCTCTTCGCTCTGTTTTTCCTTAGACGAGCCGTCCAGCCCCAGCGCTGATCTCGATGACACACACTTTCCTGTTTGCACCATCATCTCGGCCGTTCCTCCGAGCCCCACCTCCTCCTCTGCTATCCTTCACCGCCAGCTCTCTCACGGCCAAGGTGAAATTACAAATAGGTGAGCAGTCACTGTATACCTGGTGTACTGAGCAGGTTATGATGTGTGTGTGTGTGTGTGTGTGTGTGTGTGTGGATGTGCGTACAGACTCGTTGCGGTTCACGGTTCAGGATTCTGACTCTGGCACCAAAACGGAGCGCTCCAAGTCCTACGATGAGGGACTGGACAACTACAGGGATAAAGGACAAGGGTAGGTTTTCTCTACTCGGGTATAATTTCAGTAGATTTTCCGACCTTCATTTCTTTTTCTTAAGTGTTACAGCACTTGAATTAATGCTTTAACGTTTGATCCCTGAACTTGTGTACGGCTTTGTGACATCAGAATCGTTACCTAACGTGTTAACACTGAAGAAATAATTTTTAAAATTTTTTTTAGAATTTAAAAAAAAAATAATAATAATGTTAAGAGCTGCATACTTTATATTAATTATGGTTCTTTATGGCCGTAGACAGGTGTGATATTCCACATGTTTAGTGATATTCCGTTTAATGTGAACACAGTTAATTGGCGTTAATACCAGGGTTTGGGAAGGTTACTGTGGAAATGTAATCGTTTACAGATTACACATGATCCTATTTAAAATGTAATAAGTAGTGTAACTTTTCAATGACTTTATAAAAGTAAAGGAACTGATTACATTTGATTACTTTTAAGTTTCTAATGGATATTTTCAGCTAAATCATTTCCAGACATTTATAGCAGGCAGGGTTAACCTTACAGTAATACTCAACTCTGTTTACTGTTAGAATTTCTACATCTCTCATCACTTTAATTCAGATTATATTCATTTAATTTTAATCACAGCCACAACACCAGACTTCATAACAAACACTGTTTAATACTGTTTCAGGAACCAAATCTTTACATAGCTGTGACAGAACACACTGCCTTGAAAAAACATAATCTGAAAAAATAAAACATACATAAACCCAAATAGGCAAAAAAAAGAGTTATTAAAACAGTTAATAAAAGAAAAACACCGGTGTCTCATAGCCATTAATGCAATTAGGGAAAGAAATGCATTAAATCTGTGTGTGTGTGTGTGTGTGTGTGTGTGTGTGTGTGTGTGTGTGAATTTCACAACTCGATGACTTTGTGAGTCATAACGTACGCTACAATGCTAAAATTAAGTTATATTAGATCTGACATTACCAACACATTTTCAAGGAGGGAAAATGTGAGCTATATATTTCCTGTCGAAGGGTTGATAAATAGCAGTGTGCCTGGTAAAGGTAGCTAGCAGACTAGCTCATTTGTTCTGAATGTTTTGAATACAGGTCTTGAATACACTATGGGGTCGATGATGGATTTTTTTCCACATAGCAGCTACAGTAACTCCACTGACCGCTCCACTGACCACTCCACTGACCACTCCATCACTTTTTATTATACAGAAACCAGTAATATATCATTCCAAACTAAAGGCTCTGTTTTTATTTCTGTACTCTCACAATAATGACAAAAACCATGTGCTTTTATAAAATAAAGAAAGGCTAGGTTACACACCTGCAGATGTTTCCTCAGGTTCCACACTGAAGCCTTTGATGTAGAGAGCATTTTAACAGCTGGGGAACTAATTGTGCGCTGAACTGATAGATTTGCGCCATAATTTACGTAACGCCGTTAAATGTAACTAGTTACTCCCCAACACTGGGTAATACACACCTGTAATTAATGTCTCACACATCGTTAATAAAACACTGTCATTAGTGACACTTGTCACATTTGTGTCACTCATAATGTATCGTCTGCTCGTCTCTGCAGGACACTGATAAAGCATATCGGTCTGAGAGGACTTAGGAAGGTGAGTAAAGACACCATGGTAGTGTGTGTGTGTGTGTGTGTGTGTGTGTGTGTGTGTTCCCTTTGACAGCTACTTATAATGAAGGTAACAGCAGATCGCTTCTGACTCACTACAATATTCATCCATACAATGTTAAGTGTGTGTGTGTGTGTGTGTGTGTGTGTGTGTTATTACAGACTGTGGATCGGTCCTCAGAAGATTCTGGCTCAAGGAGAAACTCTTTGTCCGATGTCTTTGTTAACGCTACTAAGGAGGGAGTCCTGCACTTCCGCCAGTTCAGCTCAGACAAGGGCAAGGTACTACACACACACACACACACACACACACACACACACACACACAATTTATAAAGACATTTCTGTGGGAAAGTTAGTTTTGACACAGAAACAGTTCGATGTGAAATGATTTAAGCTTGTCTCAGTGCAGTACGATGCAGCGTGATATGATACAGCATCAACACTTCAATAGCTGAATTGTTCTCTAGTTATAGATCTCCTGGAAATCCATAAACCAGAGGGATTTAGACACATTTTCATGACATGCTGAATGATATAACACAGATTTGTGTGAATCGATGTAATGAATAGTTTTAATGAGACTCGAAAGGACCAGGATGGGAAGCAGGTGTGTGTGCTGCAGCGGCTGTAAAGCTACACAAACACTTCAGAAAAGTCGCAATAAAGTGTTAGAGCAAAGGGGCCAGTTCTGATTGGTTAGAAGGGGTTGATTAGTTTTCTATAACAGC
>JAUCMX010000003.1:1819681-1952181 GCA_033459395.1 Hemibagrus guttatus
AGTCGCACACTGGGGTTGTAAATGTGTGTGTTCCAGTCCAACCAGCAGTAAGACCGAGCCGTCCCCGAGGTCATCTCGTCAGTCTCTGAGTATCAGACACACCCTGCTGGGGGGAAACAAGACCCCGAGTCCTCACTCACCCCACAAGGAGCAGGAGAGGAGGATCACACACAGAGGTAGAGCTGTTAGATCTCCCTCTTAAACACTCCTGTGGTCATCTCACACTCTGTGTCAGGCTAAACCTGACAGAGTCTGAGGGATAAAATGAGGATAAAATAAGGAATAAAACTGGGCAGAGTGACGATATAACATCAATAATGTGATGAATTGTGAGAGTAAACTTTTGCTGAGATGTTGTCATTATGTGTTTTAATTCATTCATGGATTGATCAATTAATTGGTTGATTAAACTATTTATTTATTTATTTATTATAATTGAAATCAGCAGATTTAATGTTAAAATTATGTGTTTGTTTTAATTAAAAAAAAAATCCTTTCATTTTCATTTATTTGTTTGTTTGCGTTTTTATTATTTATTTATTTATTTATTTATTTATTTATTTATTTATTTATTTTTGTCTTTTCCAAGATGGAAAAAACACCAAATGCAAAACTTTTAGATTTAAATTTAGAATAAAGTAAAGCAAAATGATGATATATAATATCAATATAATGATGAGTTATCTTACAGTCATCGTTTCTTTCGATTTCTTGGAGATCGCTATATCTTTATGACATTTTTTATACAATTTTTTTTGTTTGGTTGTTTGATTTAAAACTAAGAAGAAGCATAAAATTCTGCACTGGTCCCTTTTTTTAAATAGAAATTTTTCACAAGGTTGCTTTTTTAAAATAAAATCAGTAAAAACAGATTTTCCTTTATTATTTCCTTTTTTATTATTAATAAAATAATTTAACAGTTTAATAACATAAACTAATAAATATTTCCGGGATATACTTGCATGTGCTGATGCTCTGCAGATGAAGCGAGTCCGCCGAAGGATAAGGGACTGCGGAGGAAAGGGATCCCGGGATTGATGAGGAAGCCATTTGAGAAGAAAGTTGCTCCTGGAGTCACATTTGGCGTGAGACTGGACGACTGTCCTCCTGCTCACACGAACAGAGTAAGAACTTTGGCTGTGTCCCAAATCACACACTGTTCACTGCAGCCTCCGACTTACAGCCATTTTACATCAGTGTGTATGCAGACAGAGTTCCTCGTATTCACAGTCGGGTTACGCAGCTGTTCAGTTCCACATTCACGTGATTAAAGTCACCTGTGTGTAGTTCACACCTCTGAGGTTGCCAGATTGTTCTCAACTCAGCTTTAAAACCTGAAATAATGAGGCCAACTGAAATATGAAAAATAAATAATAATGAGAACTACAGAAAAGAAGAGGGAAGAAAAGTGTTGAAATAAATTTAGTAAAAGTCTAGTGTATCACTGAAATATTACACACTCATTATTACGCAGCACACAGAATAGCACTTAATCCAGCACAAAATTAGGACCGAGTACAGATAGAGATGTAGAGTAGAATAGAATAGAATACATGATCTGATGCAAAATTGGCACAGAATAGAATAAAATAGAATAGAGTACACGAAGAATAGCACTTCATCCAGTGCAAATCTAGAATAGAATAGAATAGAATAAAATAGCATTTGATCCAAACTTAGAATACACAAAGAACAGAATATACATAGAAATAAAATAGAATAGAATTGAGTAGTGCAGAGAATAGCACTTGATCCAGTGCAAACCTGGAATCGCATACACATAGAATAGAATAGAATAGAATAGAATAGAATAGAATAGAATAGAATAGCACTTGATCTAATGCAAACTTAGAATACATGTAGAACAGAATATACAAAGAATAGAAATATAATTTGGTAGCACACAGTATAGCACTTGATCCAATGCAAACTTGGCATAGAATAGAATAGAATAGAATAGAATAGAATAGAATAGAATAGAATAGAATAGAATAGAACACTTGATCTATCATTCCCAAAAGTTCAGCATCAGACACAATGTAAAAAAATACACACTGAAAAGCAAAACTCACAAGCAGTGGACACTGACCATATGATCAAATTTTAAAGTGTGTGTGTGTGTGTGTGTGTGTGTTAGTTTGTGCCCCTGATCGTGGAGGTGTGCTGTAAGCTTGTGGAGGAGAGGGGGCTGGAGTACACGGGGATTTACAGAGTGCCGGGGAACAACGCTGCCATCTCCAGCATGCAGGAGGAACTGAACCGAGGAGTGGGAGAGATCGATGTTCAGGAGGACGTGAGTCTCAACACCACCTCAACACACAGGAGATTATTATTATTATTATTATTATTATTATTATTATTATATCATTAAACTCTACACCTAAACTTTAACTTTTCCTTTATTTGTATTCTCCGTATTAGTATATAAGTAGAGTCTTCTATAATATACAAATAATAATATTTATTATATTCATAAATATTTCATATTTAATATATACACACCATTTACACGATTGAAATAATTTAAATATATCAACTGAGTTGATAAACATTTTATTTTCTTTATTAGTTGTACAATTATATGTTTAACATAATAATAATAATAATAATAATAATAATAATAAATGTTTTATATAAAAATATTACAACATTAAATCAAATTAAAGTCAAATTAAATAAATCAATGTTAATGTTTGCATTGTGATAATCCTAGAATAAAGGTTTTTGTGTAATGAATATCTTAATTATAATTAGTATTTCTCTTAACCCTTTAATCTCCATTAAAATCCCCATTAAAAACTGATGTATGTTTTTAATTATTGCACTTAAAAAGCAAATAATAGGCAACATAATATATTATTATTATTTTTTATTAATGTATTAATTAATTTTAATTTATGGTAGTCAAATTTATTTATTTATTTCAATAATAATAATCATCATCATCATCTATATTTTTAATGTACTTATTACTACACAGAAATGGAAGGACCTCAATGTGATCAGCAGTTTATTAAAATCTTTCTTCCGGAAGCTTCCTGATCCTCTCTTCACCAATGGTAAGAACCCCAGCAGCTCCTCTACCTCCTCTTCATCACCACACACAGTCTGTTACTCCTGTGTGTTATACCTGTAGTGTTATTCATGCACTACAACTGCTCAGTCACATAGTGAGATTATAAATGTGACTGTGTGTGTGTGTGTGTGTGTGTGTGTAGAGAAATACGCAGACTTCATCGATGCGAACAGAACAGAGGATCCAGTGGAGAGGCTGAAGGTCCTGAAGAGGCTGGTGAGTATGCCCTCTCCTTCTGAACTGTGTTCCTTTTTATTACAGAAATGAAAATTTTGCAATAAATCCAGCTTTCAGTAAGATTTCCGTAGTGAATATGTGGACATGTGGACATGATGGTGCTGCTGGTGCTTGTTTCAGCTTCATGAGCTGCCTGATCATCACTACGAGACGCTGAAGTTCCTCTCTGCTCACTTGAAAACTGTGGCTGAAAACTCCGAGAAGAACAAAGTACCTGACATCACACATTTCCTTTTATTTAATGATGATCTATTTATATCCACACCTTTGCTATTTGTATGCTTATGGTTTGTGTGTGTGTGTGTCTGTGTGTGTGTGTGTGTGTGTGTGTGTGTCAGATGGAGCCACGGAACCTGGCCATCGTGTTTGGTCCCACGCTGGTGCGCACGTCTGAGGACAACATGACACACATGGTCACACACATGCCTGATCAGTACAAGATTGTGGAGACACTCATTCAACACGTAAGACACACACACGCACACACACACACACACACACACATATACTCAGTGTGTTCTATAATGAGCTGTTCCTCTCTTTTACAGTATGACTGGTTCTTCACTGACGATGGAGAGCAGGAACCAGAGGTATGTAGAACCTTCAAACTATAGATAGATAGATAGATAGATAGATAGATAGATAGATAGATAGATAGATAGATAGATAGATAGATGATGGATGGATGGATGGAAGGACAATCAACAGCTAGGCACAGATACAGACAGACAAAGTTATGGATTGATAGATGGATGGACAGATGGAATGATGGACAGACATACAGGTGGAATGATGGACAGACATACAGGTGGAATGATGGTTGGATAAACAGACAGACAGACAGAATGATGGATAGATAGAATGAATGAATGTTGGATGGACAGACGGGCATAGCTAGACACAGAGAGACAGACAGACAGACGAATGATGGATGGACAGATAGCGAGATACAGACACAGACAAAGAATGAATGATGGGTTAATGGACACAGTGAGACAAATAGACAGAAATCAAGAGATAGACAGACAGAATGATGGATGGAAGGACAGACAGTCAGATATCTAACCACATAGAGGTAGATGTATGTATGGACGGACGGATGGACGGACGGATGGACGGACGGACGGATGGATGGATGGATGGATGGATAGGGAGATTATCATTTATCATATTTCCTGTGCAGACGGTGGTGCAGACTGAGAGTGCGGTGGAGACGCAGCCCGTTCCTAACATTGACCACTTACTCACCAACATCGGCCGTACCGGCGTCTCTCCTGGAGAAGTTTCAGGTAACGTGTCCCATTGGCCCACAGCCTGTAGGAGGCGGAGTCTCGGTTTAAACCCTCCCACACTGTTAGATTGTTTCTGCAGGTGTTTAAAGCTTAAAAAAAAGATTTTTAATTTTATGTTAAATTTGGAGTCCGAAGCAGCGAGGAATGTCCTTGTATCCCATCTCGGGTTCTGTTCAGATGGTTTAGATGGTTATATTTCTGCAGATTTCTTTCATCTGGATTCACAGACCTTCCTCTGAGTCTCACATGAGTCACATGAGCACCAAATCCAGATAGTAACATCAGAATTATCCAGATATTAACAGAAGATTTAGAACGTTCATAAAATCTGGCACATATCGGATATGAGAAAATCTGATCAGAGCTGTCTGATCTGCCACTTAGCTATGTTAGCGATGTAAATGCAGCCTCAGATGCGTGCTAGAGGCAATCACGTGACATCAGTCATTAAAAAAGCCACTGTAACGTCAGACTCATGTCAAATCTGACCACATAGCTACACTAGCAATATAAGAAAACATAAATTCTAACTCTTATAAAAAGTTACATACTGCAGCTTTAAACCTAAGTGTAAAAGAACTGCACTCTGTTGTTTCTGTGATATTTTGCCTGCCCATGTTGATGTATTTATGCCTTATTTGGATTCTCTGTGACCATTAATCTGTTTAATCCTCGCTCTTTTCCACACTCGTTCTCTCCACTAAGCTTTCTCACGCTAACATGGCATGATCTTTCTTTACAAAACAAACAAACAAACAAACAAAATAAAGGGCGGAATCCTCAGAGAGCAAGCTTGCCAAATGTCTGATCCCTCTGTCCGTAGCCCGGCCGTGTCGCGTCTCCTAAGGCCATTCGCAGCATTTCACACAATCCTGATCTTGACACAGGCCAGGTGGGAGGAGTCTATCAAGCCGTGATGTCACTGATGGACTCGTTAATGTCCGTGATGGACAGATGGAGCTGTAGGAAGAAAGAGGACTGTTGCCCGCACTGTAGCTGCCTAATCTGCAGGAACCCTCGCTTCCTGTGAAAGGGGAAAAAAGAGATGAAAGAAACAGGGGCAGCAAAAACCGAGAGCGAAGGGAATGCCTTTCGCCTTTCTCTTGTCCCCTTCTCTCTCTCTCTCTCTCTCTCTCTCTCTCTCTGTCTGTCTGTCTCTCTCTCTCTCTCTCTCTCTGAATGCTGACCCAACGGAGTGAAGGCACGGTAATGCTCCTCTGCTCCTGAAGCTCGCTTGCTCATACCATCTGTCACCACAAAAAAATAAATAAAGAAATACAGGGGGTGCAGGGGGGGCTCAGCTCCCAAAAAGAAACTCCACTTGAAATTTGAGTTTAAGAAAAGATCAGTTCTTTAGCTTTCTTTGTTTTTGTTGTTTTCTTTTCCTTGCTAGCACATAGTGTTGTCTTTTCTCTGTAGCTAGCCCCTCTCTGACTCCCCCTGTCACTTCCCCTCTTGGTTGGTTCCATAGTCATCCCTGTTGTTGCCATGCAACTGTTGTCATGACACCTTCTCCAGCATTATATTCAAATATACCAAATCTCTCTTCTTTTTCTCTTTTCCTCATATTTCTCTTTTATTTCTTATTCTTTTTTCAAGAAACAGTGTGGCCAAAGTTGAAAGCTTTTTTCCCTTCCCCCAAATTACTTCTCTCTTTATTCATTTTCTTTTTGTATTTAGTAATGATGATGCTAAAGTGCACGCTGCCTCACCCACCAGAACTGCCACATCCCACCTGCATGGCTCTCCTTGATGTATCTCTGCTCATCCCTACAGCAACTCTCAAGACCCTGATCGCTTATCAGAACCGAGCTTTTAGACATTTACACATTTGTCTGTTCATTAGTTGTGAAAGTGGGGAAAGTTCACCCCCAGCTGGTGAACATAGATCTGAGCGTAACATACTGTGCTTCTCACTCATTCAGGAATGCTTCACTGCAGAACCAAATGTCCACGGGCTGGACTCAGACCTAATCTAACTAGTTGGGGTGGATCCAAACTAAAAGTCCAGGGTTTGGAGTTGGACCTAATTTAGCTCCTTCTACCTGGAATGGAGCCAAACCAAAAGCCAAGGGGTTGGAGTTGGATCTAATCAAGCTCCTTCTACCTGGAGTGGATCCAAACTAAAAGTCCAGTGGTTGGACTTGGACCTAATTTAGCTCTTCCTACTATGGGTGGAGCCTAACCAAAAGACAGGGGGTTGGAGTTTGACTATATCTAGCCCCTCCTACTTGTGGCAAAACCAAACCAAAAGTCCATGAGTAGGAGTTGGACCATATCTAGCTCTTCCTACTTGGGGTGGAGCAAAACCAAAAGTGCATGGGTAGGAGTTGCTTAGTGCCTAGCTCCTCCATACTGGGTGGAGACAACCGAAAATTCCAGGGTGTCTATTTATACTTGAGCCAGCTTTTCCCACCTGGGCAGATAGTAGGCTGTAGTTAAATGCTCATTGGATTTAAGTGTGATAGTTCTGTATTTTATGCCATCTGATGTGTTAGGGGAGAAGTTTGATCAGGTCCAGCTCCACACCCAGATGATTGGTTTGCAGTAAGGACTTTCTCCATTCGTCTGCATGCACTCGCTCCATTTTGCTTCTACCTCTTACCTGTTGTGTCATTTTTCACTTTTTTGTGTTGTGCTCCCTGTCCTTCTTCATATTATTGTCTCTGTGGTTGGACTGAGTGAACTCCTTGACCTCATTTATTCTTACACTCTTTCTCTCTATTTCTTCTTTCACAGATTCACCCACTAGTGATTCTGCCAAATCGAAGGTGAGTGCGAGTCCGATTTTGAAGTCTCTTGAACACAGATCGCTAAAACACCCAAATTCCCAGTCGAGTTTAACACGAGCAGCTCTGACAGACGGATCAGAACACATTGAGACGTGCTGTCTGCATACATCACGCTTGCTAGAAGTCACCACTGCTTGCTAGACTGATGGAGCTTCAGCAATGCATCCATGTCATACCTGCATAGGTGCAAGTCAATGCTGCTGATTAGACCATATCTGTGTGCGTCCGGCTTTCGACGGCTGTGTTTACATGCAGAGATTCACAACAATCCCAATGAATTCAGCCCAATTTATTTCTAATAAACCAGCCAGATTCTTGTGTTTATATTCATGTTACACGTCGGTCCAAATCGAGGTTTATTGTTTGGAACGAGGTTAAATTTAGCTTTAAATTATTTCCATCTCAGCAAAATGTCTGAGTATGATGACAGAGCGAGGAAGAGATTGTGAGTGCAATGAAGTTGCTCAACATTTCAGATTTGCCCAACATTCTGGAGCATGCTGACCCTGCTGGTTTGGCATCATCCATCTTCACAGTTTTAATCAGCTTATATCTGAACCAGGTATATTATGAGCCAGGTTTTCTTTCCAGACACATCAAGATACAAAAACAACAACTTGATGAACTTGGAAGTTTAATCTGGATTGGACATGAAATTAGTTTATCATTCTGACCGATCTCTCAGGAGGATTAGACACGATCACAGATTATTAGGCTGCATGTAAACACAGATCCCGGTGAATTAATGGTGTCACTGCGAGTGTTGCTGGTGTGCTTTATGAGCTGTGGCACTTTTTACTGAGACTCTTTTCTCTTTTGACTCTTTTTCTTTTATTTGAGCTGATTTCAGAGGAGCAGGTGGAGTGGTGTTGCAATGGCCACAGCGGTTAGATCTTTGACTTCCTGCTCTTAATGCTGCTCTCAATGCTGTTGGTGCTTTCTCATCTGTTCTCCATCATCGATTTTTCCTCATATATTTGTCTCTCCGTCCCCCGCCCCCCCCTCTCTCTCAGGGTTCGTGGGGGTCTGGGAAGGACCAGTACAGCCGCGAACTGGTATCCTCCATCTTTGCTGCAGCTAACCGGAAACGCAAGAAGCCCAAAGAGAAGCTGCATGTTAGCAGCTCCGATGATGACCTGGACGCTGTTTTTCTTGAGAGTGAGCTGCAGAACCAGAAACAAACAGAGAAGGATTTAGCAGGAGACTCACATGATGGGAAAGAACCTGAAAAAACACCCAAGGGGCGCAAAGAGCACAGGAACTCGTTCTTCTTGAAGAAACCATCTCCCATTAAGCCCTCCGAATTCCAAAAATACTCTACACTGCCCAATCTCCGCCTCCGAACTCCAGCTCCTTCCAAAAGCTCCACATCTGAATCACCTACTCAGGTGGAGGACCTTGGTTCTGTGACCCCAGGAACATCCGGATCCAGAAATCGCTCGAGAATTTGGGAGACAGCAGCTTCCTCTGCCACGGATCTAACGCCTTCCGGTCCTGTCGGAGGATCAGCCACGGCAGACGTGAGCTCTATTACCTCGGATTACTCCACCACCTCCTCCATGACGTTCCTGACGGGGGTTGAGTCGAGCGTGCTCAGTGCAGATTTGCAGAGCCGAGGTGGAGACGAGGCTGATGATGAACGCAGTGAGCTTATCAGCGAGGGACGACAAATGGAGACGGACAGCGAGACCGAGTTTCCTGTGTTTATCAGAGGTGCTACAACTCCTGTTACACCATCCAAGATTGTTCCTAGAAGGTCTGAGTGTACTAACGTTCAAAAACCTTTACACCGCTACATCCTGCCTTCACAAAGACTGACCACATTCAAGAGGCGGTCCTTGCACCAGAAGACGGACAGTGAATCGTCATTAGAAGCTGGAGCCAGCCAAGAGGGACAGAGAATAAGCCGAAGCGAACCGAGCCGACTATCTCGCGTTCTGGAAGCAGTAAAAAAAGGGCGTTCTGTGGGAAGCATCAGCTCTGCCTCTTCCTCCTCCCACAGCCAGACAGAACCAGCAAAGCGCCCGAGTATCACCGAGAGGCTGAAGTCCCACTTCCGCTTGTCTGCAGACGATATGTTTGGCATCGGAGGGCACAAAAATAGCAGGAAGAAAGAGAAAAGAGTCCGTCGGAGACACACTGTGGGTGGACAGCGTGACTTTGGCGAACTTGCGGTCATTAACGACTGGCGTGAACAGGGTGGTACCGAGAAGGGGGCAGAGCTTTCAGACATGGACCGGCTCAAACTTCAAAACACTAGAGATGTTTCAATTCGGGACTGGATCACCCGTGAGCGCTGGCATCCTGGGACTTCACGGGATGGTTCACAGGGGTCAAAGGACGTGATGGGAACTGGCGAGGGTTCGAGTCGTCCTGCTTCTTCACCAAGTTGCCAGTCGAGTATGGATCAGTTGAATGGGGGGCAACCAAAGTGCAAAGGCAAAGGCAACCTGAACTCGGGCTCTGACGCTCACCCACATAAACTGTCCGGGGCTCAAGTTGTGCGCTCGCAGTTTTACCAATGTTTATAAATGTGTGTGTGTGTGTGTGTGTGTGTGTGTATAAAACAAATCAGAATGAATGAATGAACAAACAAATGAATTAATGTTCATAGAGGTACTGCACAATATTTTTTATCATTTTAATCCCTTCTCCTCTTTTTAACAAAGTATATATAAATATATATAAAATATAAATTGTATATATCTATATGTGTATAGGCTCATAAGAGGACTAACTGGAATTAAATGTATCAGATTTAAATTGTAATCTCAATTATATGGATCAAAGTTGTTCATTTTCCCTCATGTAGTGAGTTTGCCAAGACACATTTGCTGTCAGACGTTTGCTTCTTCTTATAATTTCACCTCGGTGCTAATGGAACTGACGAGTCTCAGAAATCCCAGATGAATAAAGTTATAAATTTATGCACTGTGATTGCAAGAGCCTTTAGAGATTAAAGGCATATTTTACCTTATGTGAGATGAGCGGTAGAAATAATCCTCCAGTCCTGTAGGAAAGGAGGTTTTGCACTTTTTCTTGAATATAAAGTCACTACAGAAAGCTCGATCTTTTCTCCTAACTGAAATAAATCAGAGAAGAACGCGTCAGAGAAGCGACATTTCCCAGGGGGGTGTTTTAGGGAAGTTGCCGGAATGATTAGTTCCTAAGCATGGGAACAGCAGGCATACATTATGCATGTTATGGTCATGTGACCAGTCAGAGATCGACTGCAACAACAAGCACTTATAACGAATGACAAAACAATCAGTGTATTAAAGTGAGGTGTGTGTAGCACACAGTATTCAGTGTGAGGAGCATGTATAGCGAAACCATGTAGCTACTTAACAAAAACGGTGGTTATTCACGATGGCGTCCTATATAATAATCCAGAATCGAGTTACATGCTGAGGATTAGCTCAAGTCCAACATCAGCGTGTCTGTAGATGACTTCCATGACTTGGAATTTCCCATGATGCTCCAGTGCAAAAAAAAAGAAAAAAAAAAAAAGAAAGAAGCAAACGTCCCACAAACTCGTCTTGGGGAATAGACTACATTAGTGGTAAAAGTGAAATGGTTTACATTTTTTTTTTTTCTGAAATGTTAGAAAGGTACTGAAGTACTGAAAAGGATGTTGAGGTGTTTTTGCATCCTGAATATGAAGTAACACAAAGTCAATACAATAAGAACCTATCATAAAATACAACCGATCTTACCAGAAGATGTTCTAATTAGAAGATATGTGTTCAGCTCTCCAGCATGTGTAAAACGTGATGTTCTTGCACCCTTGTGTTTATGTTTTGGCGCTAATCCAGCAATACTGCTGTTAGCATTGAAAATCCAAGAACCGCTCCGGAAAAAAATGAGAAAAATCTCCATTACACTGATGTGGTGTGGTGTGGGGAAGGGACTAAAGAAGGGTCAATGAAGCACTAAATGATGGCAACACTAACTCTACAGCTTGCCGCTAGTGGGTGTGGCGTGTCCAGGATTCTTTTTTTTTTTTTTTTTTTATGAGGAGAAACGTTCTTAGCTATACATTCTTAGCTTTGTATTCACATTCTTAGCAGCTTAGATAAGCACAGCAAGCTAACTGTACAAGCTATGTATACTCACCAAGAGTCTCTGTAAACAATTAGCGAGAGGTCACATACACGTCAAGACAAAACGGAACCAAGCTAGTTTTTTTCCACGTTTGTGTGGCAGACAGTAAACAGGAACTGCAGCAGGGAACTGAAGAAACGTCACACCACACGTGCCGTAGGATCGGCCCAAGGAATCGTCTGAGAGGAGCATTTTGATTGGTTGCTTTACCAGGAGTGGCGCTCGTATCTAATTTGTGTAGATGATGTCACCGCCGTGTATTACGTACATTTGTAGAAATTAAATAATCGCTTGTCGCTTGCTAGCGTGAACGTAGGCTGATGGAAATTTAATAGTGAAAGAAAACCCTAAATTATACGATTTTCTGTACTTGAGATGTTTGTCTATTATTCATAAGGTGAATGTGATGTGGGAAGTTTTTGTTTTGTTTTGTTTTTTTTGTTTTGTTACAGTGCAATGAAGCAGCCAGGCGTCACGAAATGATGACACAAGAATGAAGTCAATTTATATTTCTATATATCTGTATAGGGGTATAAAAGAGTCAGAGCCTTTATACTGGTACTACAGGAAGTGCTAAGCATTAAAGTCACACAAAGTCTCGTCTGTCTGTAATGAAGTGCCTCGACAGCAAATCTCTGGAACAGGAACTTTTTTGTTGTTGGTTGTTGTTGTTGTTGCTCATGTGTAACGTTGCAAATTTTTATCACCGACTCCAAATGTGATCGATGTTTTTGTACGGAACAATGTGACGGCAAACCAGTGCTTCCAGTCTTAACTCATCTTTCAGTCTGTTGCTGGTCCATTCTATTTTTACATGCACATGTCGATACATTGAGGCAGAAACTTCTGCCTCCGAGCCGGGACAGACTGAGGAAGTGTGTGTGCATGATGTAAACAGATGCATGTGTGATGACCGAAATGCTAACAAAAAAAGAGGTTTAAAACACTGGAAATAAATCGTCTTTTTTGAGACTACGTTGTTGTTTTTTGTTTAAAATGCGGCGTGTCACAGCTGTACGCGCTGTTGCAGTTTAATCTGAGTCGAGTCGAGTCAGTTCAGCAGCTGCCCCGGGTGTATTAATGGAGGAGAATGAGATTATTAATGTGGCGGCATTCTGATTTGCCACCAGTGGAGTGGAGAGTGTTATATAAGGATGTGACCTCATGGTCAAGCTTTAATTATCTCAATCTCCCCAGTTTTCAAGTCATGGCCACTTCTTAATTATCTCATTTACTCATTTTACCAAGCCCTGAATTCTCTCAGTCTCTCCAGTTACCAGATTGTGGCTACTCATTATCTCATTCTCTCCCATTACCAAGTCATGGTCAGTTGTGAACCTCCTTAATTATCGTGTTATCTCCAGTTTCTAAGTTGTGGCCACTCCTTCATTATCTCTCCTATTACCAAGTCATGGTCAATTGTGGCCACACCTTAATTCTCTTGCTGTCCTGTGTTACCAAATTGTGAACCTTTTTAATTATCTCGTTATCTCCAGTTTCTAAGTTGTGGCCACTCCTCTCTAATTATCAAGTCATGGTCAGTTGTGGCCACATCTTTATTATCCTATTTACTTATATTACAAAGATGTGGGCCCTCATTAATGATCTCATTCTCTCCTGTTACCATGTGATGGTCATTCCTTAATTATCTCATTCTCTCAAGTTACTAAGCCAGGGCCATGCTTTATTTATCTCATTATCTGTAGTTACAAAGTTGTGGCTACTCATTATTTATCTCATTCTCTCCAGTAACAAAATCAGTGCCATGCCTTAATTATCTGATTTGATCTAGTTACAAATTCATGGCACATAATTATCTCACTCACTCACATACAGCGACTTCTTAATTATCTCATTCTCTCTAATTACCAAGTCATGGTACTAAGTTGTGGCTCATTGTTTTGTTTTATCAAGCATCTGCATCTCAACTCCATAGAACACCTTTTGGATGAATTAGAGCGGAGACTGTGAGCCATTCCAAAACTGGGACGTCTGCCTTTACACGCACATGAACGTAATATGGATTTGTCCCGCCCTTTGCAGCTATAACAGCTTCAACTCTTCTAGGAAGACTTGCTACAAGGTTTAGGAGTGTGTGTATTTTTGACCGTTCCTCTAGGAGCCCATTTTTGTTGGACGAGAAGGCCTGGCTCGCAGTTTCCACTCTAATCCATCCCAAAGGTGTTCTATGGGGTTGAGGTCAGGACTCTGTGCAGGCCAGTCAAGTTCCTCCACACCAAACTCGCTCATCCATGTCTTTATGGAGCTTGCTATGTGCACTGGTGTGCAGTCATGTTGGAACAGGAAGGGGTCATCCCCAAACTGTTCCCACAAAGTTGGGAGCATGAAATTGTCCAAAATGTCTTGGTATGCTGAAGCATTAAGAGTTCCTTTCACTGGAACTAAGGGGCCGAGCCCAACCCCTGAAAAACAACACCTGAACTTAATGATTTGGAGGGGTGTCCCAAAACTTTTGGCAATATAGTGTACATCTTATACACTTGATTAAAATGAGAAAAGATTTGATATTGAGCATGTAAAAGGAACTGTAGAATCTGAGAGAGGTGTGTTAGCAAAACATATGAGTTAACTAGTGAAACGCCACCTAAAGTAAAACATCTGACCTTAAACATTTTAATATTTTAATATAAAGTGATTCCCGGCGCTCGATATTCCACTGAGAAATGATCAGTTGTGTGGAAAAAAGATGACGTTTTCCAGCGTGACATTGCTGTGACCTTCAACACGTTGTGCTTCAGATAAACGTGTCTAAGCAGAACATGTCACAATGAATCAACAACCAGAAAATAAAGATTATCCGATACATAAACACATCAGGATGTAACTGTAATAACTCTTATTTACTGTTTCAGGTGACGAGGAACAAACTTAAATATGAAAGCGAACACATCTGGCACTGTGTACAATTGGCATGAAAAGATTTAAGTAAAAGAAGAAAAAGAAAAAAACAAAACACCAAAGTTAGTGATATTAGTGTGTTTGGGGCTAATCAGAGCTCCAGGAAATGAAAGACTCCCCAAAACAAAACAAAAAAACAAGCAGGTATTGACGCAGTCCCGAGGAGCCAGTCGCCGAGTCTGATTGTAACCACCTTAATAAAGTGCTTTCTCCAAAATCAACACAATTACAACAAATCTGTGGAGCGTCTGTAAGTACAACCATGGAGATGGAATAGAAAAAGAATAACAACAATAATAATAATAATAATAATAATAATAATAATAATAAAATGAGGATAGAAGGGTAAAGTTCAGGCACAAGCTGAGAGCTCCTCTCTCTCTCTCTCTCTCTCTCTCTCTCTCTCTCTCTCTTTCTTTCTCTCTTTCTCTCTCTCTCGGACTCGTTCACTTTTTGAAAGGCGTCAGTCGGCCGATGTTGTGCCAGAAGTTGGAGCTCTTGCGTTTGGGCTCGGCCAGCATGAAGACCTGCTGCTGCGGGAGGCTGGTGGGGAGCGTGGGGTGTTTCTGCCGCAGCAGGAAGTCGTAGTAGGGCCTGGTGACGGCTGAAAGAAGAGAAATACACAAGATCAGGATTCAGGAGTCTAGACTAGGGATTAATCCACGTTTCCTGCTCAGTTATAGCTGATGAAACACACAAACACACACAGTCGTAAAAACAGCAAGTGACCTAGAAACAGAAGCTGTGTCCCAAACGAAGTTCTACACACTACGCACTTACACTATGCAAGTCAAGTCAAGTCAAGAAGATTTTATTGTCATTATTGCTCTAGGTACTCTAGAGTATGAATGTTAATAAAAGAGTCTCAAATTTTTATTTTTTTTACTAACCGGAAGCAAGAAGCTGTTTCCCAGTTAATGTTGAATGGCATCAAACTCACGTAATGTTACGCTGCTACAGTAGCTTTAGAAATCAAATTTTGGATTTTGTTGAAAAATGAGTCACACAATGTTTGTGGGTTTATTTAAAAGACGTTTGTAAGACGTCTCATCCACCGGAATGTCGTCGGCCATCTTGAATTTTTATCACCAAGCGCCAGAACCTGGTAGCCACGCCTCTTCTCCAAAGCTGCGAGTGTCGAGTGAATGAAATGGTGTTTTTGGTTAATAATAACTGCATCATCTGGTACCTGAAGTGCACTTCATCTTCTAGTTGGAGTTTATTTATGGTGTACAGCAGTGTGCAAGTCAATTAATCCAAAATATTTCAGCGTCATGTTTCATTTTCACTACAACATCAACTCAGGCATCATACATCTTCATAAGATCCTTAAAAACCATATAATACATAAAATATGTAACGAATATAATCTAGTGACATGGAGAGCTGCTGAATAATATGATAAGAACAGACTCTGACCTTTGGGCTTGCCAGCTGGATGGCTTTTACAGGCGTTGAGCATTGCCTGTTTCTTCTGCACCTCAGTGATAGAAAAACCTGCAGTAGGAGAAGAGAAGAGAGTCGCATTAATGCTTGGAACATCGCAGGGCTCCGAATTCTGGCTTCTGATTGGTCAGAAGGTGTTGATTTATTTTCTTACATATGCTGTGGTGCAGCTGTAGAATCACAGGTTAGAGTGATCACTTGTGGTGAAGTGTTCAGGCAAGAACTGTGTGTGTGTGTGTGTGTGTGTGTGTGTGTTTTTACCTGTTTCTCGGTCATGCTGCACCTGCTCCCTCTCATCTCTGAAGGCTCGGAGCCAGCGCTGTTTCTGTTCAGGTTTTTTAGCACACAGGAGATGAATCTCATCTCCACTGAGCGAGCGGAGCTTCACTGCGTTCTTCACACTCACGTTCATCTCCCTGTCCTTCCCGTCCTCCACGTCTAACACCTCCATCTGGTCCATGTCCATCCTGCCCTTGTAGTACAGGATGTCCCTGCGCAGCAAATCCTGAACCAGCAGCGACAAAAAAAAACAGGAGCAGAAAGTGAGAGGCATGAAGTGTACACTTTACTCGAAAAATGCTGGTTTAACTATGCATTAAAAAGCATTAAGGCTATCAGACATGTAAACTTATTATTTTCCTCCCAAATGTTACATAAATGGGGGGGGGGGATGGGGGGGCACGGTGACTTGGTGGTTGGTATGTTTTCCTCACACCTCCAGGGTTGGGGGTTCGATTCCCGCCTCCACCATGTGTGTGTGGAGTTTGCATGTTCTCCCCGTGCCTCGGGGTTTCCTCCGGGTACTCCGGTTTCCTCCCTCGGTCCAAAGACATGCGTTGTAGGTTGATTGGCATCTCTAAATTGTCTGTAGTGTGTGATTGCGTGTGAATGAGAGTGTGTGTGTGTGTGTGCCCTGCGATGGGTTGGCACTCCGTCCAGGGTGTATCCTGCCTTGATGCCCAATGAGGCCTAAGATAGGCACAGGCTCCCCGTGACCCGAGAATAGATCGGATAAGCGGTAGACAATGAATGAATGAATGAATGTTACATAAATATTTTAAATCATATTTTTTAAACCACTCCGTCCAGGGTGTATCCTGTCTTGATGCCTGATGATGCCCGAGGATAGATCAGATAAGCGGTATAGACAATGGAATTGGAAAAGAATTTTTTAAATTTTTTAAACCACAAGTATGCCTAAATCAACCAGTAAAACCCAACAGAGTAAGCGGATTATTAGCTGCAGTTCACCCCTTGACCACCAGATGTCGCACACAACGTTCTAAAGCTTGGGTTAATAAACTCCGGTTTTCAGTACAGTGAGGAGAAAAGCTTTATGGCTTCACAAAGGCTAGTTTTTGTCATTTCTGTCATTAATATTTTGTAACTTTATTACATTCTACAGCACATCCATGTTGACAGCCATATTAATGAAGCACTGACTGAAGTCCTTAAATTGACTGTAACATGAAGACAAAAAAAATGTTTCCTTCCAGTGGCATGTTAGTAATTATTATAATCTATTAATCAACTGAAGCTAAAATTTCACCTGTGAGCTGAATAAAGAGCTTTAGATTTTGATCGTTGAGAACTGAGTGTGTCTTTAAAGCTCTCACCTTTTTACAGTAGACCATCTGGTGGTTGAAGAGGAACAGCATGCGCTGTTGGCTCTTGGCATGAGGTGGAGAGATCTTTGTGAGCTCTCCGGAGTAGATAAGGTCCGAGCTCCTGCTGAGGATGTCTTCACCCTGATTCACACACACACACACACAGTTGTTTAATTCTGGATTCTGACTGGCCATCCATTGCTGTGTTTTAAGAGGAACCTGAGGACATGCTGGATTACGAGTGAAGAGTTTATGTTTGAAAATACAAATTTCATGCAAATGTGATTTTAATATATAACGAATAATATCTCACCTCCCAGTCCTCGATGGAGCTCTGCCACTGAGCGATCTTATCCACGTTCTCCAAACGCCGCTTTCTCTCGTTAATCAGCCTGGCCACGTTCTTCATCCCATTTAAAGCTGCCTCCACGTCTTTGTAGTCCCTAGGAAAAGACACTGCTTATTAAAACCAATTTTCCAGTTCACTGAGAGAAACATACGTGGCTTTATTTCCTATGTCTAATGTACTTGTGCTGACAGATGAAGGATACTCTGATATCTGCTGCATACCTGTGCTGAGGGTTGGTGTACTTCAGTAACTCAGCCAGCTGAAGTGGGTACTTGCAGATCTTCTGGACGGGAGTGAGGAGAAAACCGTCCAGAGAAATGTCAATCATCTTCTGCAGCAGACGGCAGGCTTCAAAGAAGAACACATACTTGTTGAGCTTCATGAGCTTGGAGAGCTGGACGCAAGCGTTCGGGTGGTTGTTACAGTACTCCGAGTAGATCTGGAAATCTGTTTGCTGAAATCCACAAAGACAAGATGATATTGACATTTACATGATCAGTAAGATTCCATCACTGATCAAGAACATCAACGGTAACATGGTAACTGCCCAAGGACCGAGGACGACATCATCATCAGAGGCTTCAAAGACACAGTTTCATCACTGATCAATGACCTCATAGGTGAGATGCCATCTCAAGAACATCAAAATAAAGATGCATCATTGATCGAGAACATTGAGAACATTACTCACAGGTCATATGTCATCACAGATCAACATCAAAGGTATGACCCCATTACTGCTAATAAGCAAGGAGATTTAACTTAATAACAAGATACTGTCAGTGATTCATGAGATCAAAGCAAATATGGAAGCAAAAGATTTTTAGAATTCTTGTGGCAAAAATTAGGTTTTGCTCTGGTTTCTATCCAGAAGGTAACATCCAGAAGGTCCTACTGCAGATAGTGACACGTAAAACAGGCTTGTTTAGTCTCATCTGATTATAATTATCAGATGATTCTTATATGGATCACGACACTAAGCTTCATGGGATTAAAGAAAACTGCAGCGTCAGGAAGCGTTTCATTCAAATACAAATAATACAACAAAAAAAAACGTACATGCTCTAAAAAGCAAGAGCCAATTTCGCTGAGATGAGGCTCGTCCTTGTTGAACCTCTTCTCTAGACATTTCAGGAACTTCTTCTGGAACCGATAGATGTCTTCGATGTTTCCAAAGATGGTGCACAGCTGCTCCTCTGTGAACATGTCCATGCGCTTCCGGCACTGTTTGATGTAACCCTATGAGGAGTACAGAGGGTCAAACAGAGGTCATTAAGTTGGATCACTGGGGACAGATGAGTTCAGGAAAGTGCATGAGAACAGGCCAAGTTTAAAAAAAAAAAAGATTTTAAGCCGGATGGGGCATCAGTATAAACAAGACCCACTGGCAGTCACTAGATCTCTTAAACACATAACATTGAGCAGTTTTGGGAAAGCTAATCATCTCAAACTAGCATAGAATAACCAATATATCAATATACACTATATTGCCAAAAGTTTTGGGACACCCCTCCAAATCATTGAATTTAAGTGTTGTTTTTCAGGGGTTGGGCTCGGCCCCTTCGTTCCAGTGAAAGGAACTCTTAATGCTTCAGCATACCAAGACATCTTGGACAATTTCATGCTCCCAACTTTGTGGGAACAGTTTGGGGATGACCCCTTCCTGTTCCAACATAACTGCACACCAGTGACCAAAGCAAGGTCCATAAAGACAAGGATGAGTGAGCTTGGTGTGGAGGAACTTGACTGGCCTGACCTCCTGACCTCAACCCCATAGAACACCTTTGGGATGAATTAGAGTGGAGACTGCGAGCCAGGCCTTCTCGTCCAACATCAGTGCCTGACCTCACAAATGCACTTCTAGAGAAATGGTCAAATATTCCCCTAAATACACTCCTAAACCTTGTGGAAAGCCTTCCCAGAATAGCTGAAGCTGTTATAGCTGCAAAGGGCGCTCCATATTACATTCATGTGCATGTAAAGGCCTGGCTCACAGTCTCCACTCTAATTCATCCCAAAGGTGTTCTATCAGGTTGAGCTCAGGAGTCAGGTCAGGTGCAGGCCAGTCAAGTTCCTCCACAACAAACTCCCTCATCCATGTCTTTATGTACCTTTGTCACATTCTGGAACAGGAAGGGGTCATCCCCAAACAGTTCCCACAAAGTTGGTGGCATGAAATTGTCCAAAATGTCTTGGTATGCTGAAGTATTAAGAGATCCTTTCACTGGAACTAAGGGGCCGAGCCCAACCCCTGAAAAACAACACCTGAATTCAATGATTTGGAGCGGTGTCCCAAAACTTTTGGCAATATAGTGTAGGTTCATATTATTTACAGCACATAAGAATAACCAATGAAAGGCAGGTGACTTGCTAGATGGTTTAGAAGCTATTTCAGGGAACTCCAGTCTCTGGAATCCACCTTGAACAGGTTGCATGTTTCCCTGTGACATAGTACAGATCTAATAAAAATGTTACACTAATTCTCAAGCTGTGGATGAGCTGAATTAGTTGTGCTGGTATTTGGACCAATTCCGTATAGCACAACAACCACTATGGTGTTGTTGCTGAGGGCTGACATGTCTTCCCACCATTTCGAATCCAGGTAGCATCATGGTGAGATAACTCATCCATCCCATTTACCTAAGATGGTTCAAAAGGGATTTAAACTCACCAACCACCCCAGAGCCAATGGCCAGTTTGCTTGGTGTCAATTTTAAGGACTTAAAGCAAAAATTTTAACCTTCAGTTGCTCAGTTTCAAATTCTTCAAGAAAAGCTCCATCTCACACAATGAAGGACTCTGTTGTTTGTCTGTCTAAGAGATCCATTAGAACTCATCAACAACAGATTTTCCTTCTAAAGAAGGTTCCATGTCTAACCCTCATGGAGAAGTTACAGTATGAATCATTAACTACCATTAAACCCTTCTTTCTATGCGCAAACTTTTTCCTCAACATGCTGAACAAATTCCTGGTTTCATTCACTGATCTGACCTCACAGATGTCCTTCAGGTGTTTGATGTAATCCCTCTCTGTGCTCATAATCTCGTTGATGACGTTGGTCCTCATCTGCTCTTTGCAGGGCAGGCCAGGTCCAAGGAGCAGCCCAACGCCTGAGCTCTGCTCCTCATGAGCCTCCTCCAGCTGTGCCAGGTAATCCTCCATCGGCTCATCCTGGTTCACACGCAACTGAAAGAAGACAGAAGCAGTGGTCAAGCAGGGTCAAGTAGTGCTGGACAAAAAGCCTGTTAGGGTTTTCAGGAAATGCTTTCATTCCTGTCTTCAAGACTAAGTAGATATGTGGGTCTTGGAGCATTCCATATGCTGATGTAGATAAGTTATATTTTTGATGTTCAGGTTTGTTCTCATTACAGAGCCATATAATATGCATATATTTAACACATATTAGACACTAGTAGAGAAACTAACTAGTAACTGAGCTGTTATTTACAATTTGAAACACATAATTTGGTTTCTCACTCTGACAAAGCTGGCTGGAAACCAGCCCTCGCTGTCCAGGATGCGTCCCCACCACCACTCCTTGTTTGTTGCATCCACTACTTCAATGACGTCTCCAGCCTTGAAGCCGAGCTCTTGATCGTCCATGGTGACGTGATCCCATAATGCCTCAGCATACACCACGCTGCCATCGCTGATCAGCTGCACAGAAGAGAAGCTCACTTTTAATGACTTCATTAGTAGGAACATATAAACAATTTCATAAACACTTATTGTCCACTTCCTCTTGAGTGATGCTAGAACCTCTCCACTGTGAAGAACATTTAAATTAAATTGTTAGGAAACTGAAACATCACGGGTTAGTGTAATGAAGCAGAGTTGCTCTTCACACCCCAGAGCTATTTAGAGGACCAGTGGGATTAGTTTGCTATGGCAGGACATCATCTGTGTACATATACTTGTGGTACAGTGGCCATGTTACTGTATGTCTTCTGTAGATCGAAGGAAGCAAGATAGAATTAGAACTACTGGAGATCATCAATCCATCATTAAAGAGAGGGTTTGTTGCTAAGCAACATGCCTGCATATTTTTTCCTGTCCATGATTTTCAGTTGCATACCTTCACTTTCTGCCAATGATGTGGGAAAATACTGTACTCCTGTATATGTAGAATTCAAACTGCTCTCATAGCACCAAATCAACCTCCTGCCTGAATCCCTAACACCACTGTACAGACCTTTCCAAGATGTTATGAACCCCACTGAAGTATGGAAGCTAATCCTTTAGGATCACATGAATATTAGCAAAGGAGAAAGTGAAGAAGCTTTACATTTCTCAAAAAAAGCATTGTCATATCATAGATTCTTTTTGTAAACATAATTACCACAGGACTCGCTAAGTTCAAATCCAGACAAGACAACGTGGTCAAGATTGAATCAAGACTGAAAACCAGACAATCCTTTACTTTACTTCAGCTAGCTGGCTCCATTAGTGCATTGTTCAAAGCTGTTTTGTAGAAAAAGAAATTTAATTCTTGTCAAAGTGAGTGTAATGTAAAAAAACCAGAAAAAACTACAAAATCTTCTGAAGGATATTCAGCGAGATCAGTGTCCGAGACTCATCCAAGTAAAATGCCAATAAATCCAAAACAAATAAAAAACTCAATATGAATCCTGAGGATGAGGAAGTGGTTAAGGCTAGTGGTTGGACTTATGTTCAGATGGTTGAGAGTTTGAAGCCCAGGTCCACCAACTTGCCCCTGCTGGGCCCCTGAGCAGGCCCTTAACCCTCAACTGCTCAGTTGAATAAAATGTAAGAAGTTGCTCTAGATAAGAGTGTCGGCCAAATGCCATAAATATCTCGCAACCATCTTAAAGTCATGTCCTTCAGCCCTACTTCAGTGTCCCCACCCTTTAATTTGTAATTTACACCGCAAAGAAACGTAACGTTCATTTCTAAAAAAGGCCACAGGTGACGGTCTATCACTTACACATACATTTCTGGCATTTGGCCGACACCCTTATCCAGAGTGACTTACAATTCACCTAATTTTTAATACAACTGGGGGTTAAGGGCCCAGCGATTCAACCTCACAACCTTCTGATCAGTAGTCCACCACCTTAACCACTGAGCTACCAGATCCCTCACATACCACAAAACACATACTTAAGAGCATGTACAGTCCCTCACGTACAGACACCCCTCACGTAGCACTAAACATTCCTAGCCAATAGTTTCTACTCATAATGTATTCAAGAAACATCTGAGAAGGTTTACCAAGAAATGACCAAAGGACGAGGAACAGCGGAGTCAACAGAGTGTTTGAATAATGCATCATTTCCACAAACTAGTTCCTGTTTGAAAAGAATTCTGAAGTTTAAAAGCTAGCATGTGGAACAGGTTGTTAGGTGTGTCTACCAGGCTTAGCAGATGAGTAAATTAGTATCAAGGAAGTAATTAAAAATGTAGCACCACAGTTTAGGTCTCAGGAGGTTGCAGCATCAACATTACTGCAGCTAAACACTCAACTGCTCAATACCTTTACTCCTGATCTCATTAAGAAGGTTTAGGATACATTTTTCTTGCAGTCTTTAACAAATATACAGCTTTCGATCAATATTTATCATGATAACAGAACAGATAACTGCCCAATTCAGTTCCTCAGATGATCCCATTTGATTGGGATCCACTCATCTGATCTATGAGGTCAGAAACCAGCTGAGCTTCACAGCCCTCGTTTATTAAGCTTAGCGCTGTGCAGAGAAATAAAAGATAAATTAGACGCGATGATGACGCATTCAGAGCATGAGAAGCATCCGGCCCATCGGAGCTACAGCAGTATGGAGGTGTCTGATGGTGCTTTGACAGGTGAGCCATACTGCACTGTACATTGCAACACTATACGTCAAATTTAATCTCAGTAATCAGTTTATTCGTTTACCGGATGCTTTTATCAACTGAGGAGGAATGTAATCTGAGCTTGAAGCTGAGGAATCGAAGTTCAAGAGACATTCAGTTGTTCTGTCCAGTAGAAATGTGGACTATAAGACTAGCGGCAGTAAAACGTGGCTTTCTGCTAATCATGAGATTTTAACTTAAAACCTACATGCATCAGCTACATGCTTTATTTATCATACTGATACACACATTTAAAAACACTGACAGACAATAGTTATTATAGTTATATAACTGACACAGTTATTTGGAAAAAAAACCCAAAACATCAACATATGTTAATTGTATTTTAGGTTCTACTCGACTGATAATCTTCAAAACGTACGATTGTTGAGGAGTTCCTATGATTTTACACATGGATTACACTACTGAGTTTATTTATTTCCACAATTAACCCATAAATTAACACAAATAAGACAAAAGTAATGGCGCCCTATAAAACGACTAGGCTTCAGTGTGTGTTCTTGTTAGCCGAAGCACTGCGGTGGCTGAGCTGCATTACTGGAAGATTTAGCATACACTTAGCATACACCAAAGTAAGAATGCGCACCTCACACCATTTTGTGGCTTTACCTTTTATGGAATGGGGGTGTGGTTAAATGTAAATCAGCTAAACATGATTGGTCCTTTATGGGTTTTTTTTAGCTGAAGTACTCAATAATCATTACATTATTAGCATGTTACACAGGATATACCTGTCATTTCCAGCGTTAAGTTTGTAAATGATCTGTAGATGATTAGACCTGATCACTGTGATCCAGAGATGTTTTTTATTTCTTTTAGTGTTCACAGTATTCCAGTGTGATCAGCTTTCTGTCACTCTCAGGACTAGTATAGCCTCCAGGATAGCTGACATCAGCCAAACCCAGACTAAGAGTTTAGCCATGCTGCTTTTACTGAGCCAGCAATAATGCAGCATACCATCAGGAGTCCAACTTCCAATATCCAGTTTGTGTGTTTTGTCTTTTTTGATGAATCTGCATTATCTCTGTGATGTCACCTGTTGCCTGAATGTAATTATATAGCATTTATAACAGTTTCCAGTATCAGGGCTCTCTGGAGTCCATAGTATGTAGAGAATTTATACAGAAAACTATTATTTTTTTGGTAATTTGAAATTCTTCTTGAGGTCATGTAGTAAATGTTAAGTTCTTATTTAAAGACTGGCTTCAATTTAGATTTTACTGTGTTAATTAAACAATAAAAAATTAACAAAGATTAACCAAAAAAAAAAAAATCACCCAATACAAACCTAAAGCAAATATCACTTGTAGCTGGTGAATAACAGATTATCATTCTGAAAAAAAGATGAAGGATTTATTATATTGTAGTAGTAGTAGTAGTAGTAGTAATAATAATAATAATAATAATAATAATAATAATAATAATAAGGATGAGAATAATTTAATTGCTCAGTTAATTAAACAACAATTAACCAACATTATAAAGTAGCTACATTCAGAAATCCTTTTTTATCTCTGGAAAGATTTACTGCTCATTATTCATTATTTTATTTTGACTCTTGTATATATATTTAACATTCATACAATTTATTTAATCGTAATAAATAAACCTGATTCGGTGGGATTTTATTTTAAAAAGGTCCAAGAGCAAGAATTGTTGTTTCTAATATTAAACCTAAAAGATTTTTACTGTCATGAAGCGCAACAGCTGTGTATTTTTGTGTGAAAACAGATTAAATATCGAGCATAATAATCATGATTTATCAGTTTACTTGAGATCAAGTGGGCTTATTTAAAAAATAAATAAATAAACAAATAAATAAACAAACAAACAAATAAATAAATAAAATACATTTAGAAAAGTATTCATTCAACCGAGATTTTTTTTATGTAAAAAAAAAAAAGAAACTCTCTGCAGTACTGCAGATGTTTACATGTTAAGCTGTGACATAAATAAATAAATATATAAAAAATAAATAAATAAATAAATAAATAAATAAATAAATAAATAAATAAATAAATAAATAAATAAATAAATAGAGGTTGTTTTAAGTGAAACATGTTGTACAAATTGTTTTGCTTTACCTGGGTTTTTATGCTGCAATCGTACCCGAAGCCCATCTGTAAAAGAGCTGTCCCTCGCCCCCTCCCTCACTCCCTCCCTCACTCCCTCCCTCACTCCTCTCTCCTCCGCTGAAAATCTTTCTCTCTTTACTGGAAGGCGAGCAGGAACACAAGCACCACATTGACAACGATGAGGAACATCATGATAAGAAAGACGACCACACGCTGCGTCTCGGGCTCCATGTTGCAGCGGAGAAGTGTGTGGAGGAGGCCGGGCCGAGGCCTCACGCTCCTCACCCAGCTACGAGCCATGCACACCCCCACTATCTATCCAAACCCAAGTCCTCAGATCCTCGCCTTTTTCTTCTTTTCTTCTTCCTTCTCTTCCAGCAGAGATGTCAGGAGAATCCAAATCTCACCAGTAAGATCTCATTGATTTTGCTGTTCATCTTTTATAGCTCAGGCCTGAGTTTCCCTGCGTCTCTCTCTCTCTCTCTCTCTCTCTCTCACTCTCTCTCTCTCTCTCTCTCTCTGTTCCTCACACGCACGCGATGGGATGATGGTAGTTCTCCTCCATGGCCGTGTTTTATCCTGTAAGTAAACACACACGCTGATCACGGAGCTTGACTCTGCCCGGAGCTACGCTGGAACGCTCATCCATCACACTCGCAGCATCGCTCTCTTCTCACACATCTTTTTTTCTCTCCCCTTCCTACTGCGAATGACCAATCAGAAAACCCGGTTCCCCACCGTATCCTGGAAACCAGAATGGTTGAGGCAGCTCTTAGCAACCGTCGAGAAGGGCGGAGGAGGGGGAGCCAAGAATATGGAGCTGGCTGCTTATTAGACAGATCATCTGTCTGTCTCTCTCTCTCTCTCTCTCTCTCTCTCTCTCACACACACACACACACACACACTCTCTGTCTCTCTGTTATTCTCCCTCACTCTTGCAAGACTGAATATCATACGAAAGCTTTCTAGAGTTGTTCATTAAAATATACAATTAACAAGGCACCTAGATAACACACACACACACACACACACACACACACAAACACACACACACACACAATCCGGTGTTCTTCAGCCCCGTGTTTGGAGGCTCAGGTGTTTTTCAGTTCAGCAGACACATTTACAGAAAATCAGACAGAATAAATCCTCATCCATCCTCTTCAAATCACAGCTCACAGGTTATATAACACAACGGATGGGTGCTTGTCTATTTCAGGGCATCACACACACACACACACACACACACACACACACACACACAATTACCCTAGCCAATTCACACCCACATTTTTAGGAGGTTTGAAGGAAACTGGAGAGTCTTTAGGAAACTTGTCTCTAATTTCTTGCCTCTGATTCAGGTTTATGTTTACAGTCTGTTATGTTACAGATGTTTACATCTGACTCTCTGTGTTAAATGTGAATATGTTTCGTTTCTTCATGGTAGAGTGGGTGCTTTATAGAACATACCAGATCAACCCCCTTCCCTTCTGTCCTTATCTCTGGATCTACATAAGCCAGGACGTTCTGCAGTGTAGTTAAACCAGCAGGTGGTGGAGATATTCCAAAGATGTACTAATGTTGGTGAAAATAGAAGAGGAAGAAGAGTTTATTATGGCCGCACATACATTACAGCACCATGGAATTAATTTCTTCGGATATCCCACGTGACAAAGTTGGGGTCAGAGCGCAGGGCCAGCTATGATTCAGCACCCCTGGAGCAGAGAGGGTTAAGGGCCTTGCTCAATTGCCAAAAAGTGGAGCTTGGCAGTGCTGGGGCTTGAACCCCAAGCAACAACCCAGAGCATTAACCACTTGAGCTACCACTGCCCTGTATATACTCTAAGCGCACAAATAAACATTCAGCATCCAATTTTCACTCCAATATTCTGACTTGTATTTGCAGAATTTATTGGTGCCGTGACCCAGATGCCGCACTCACACCTACACTTTGAACTACACTAATACACCAAAAAAAAAACCTTTCCCTTCGGCTACTTTCTTTGTAAGACTGGAGAGATGGAGTCATTTTGGTCTAAGGGACTGAGAGAAGACAAGAAGATTTGCTATTGTAGCTGTAATAAAGCATCCTGTTGTCATGGTAATACCAAAATCAGCACACTCACACCTCTAATCAGCACTCCTATTTAATCCTGCTTGTGTGTTTCGTTGTCGTTCCACTGCTTTGCTCACACTCTGCTTTATATCCAGTGCTTTTTTTTTTTTTTTTATTTATTCTTATTTCAGAGTTTTGCTTGTTAATGTTCTTCTCCACACTTGTATCTGCTGCCTTTATTTAATCATGACAACTGTGGACAAAAAATCAAAACACAAGCTACAGAGCTGTAGTTAGAGCTGGAGATTTGAACCAATAAACAAAACCAGACCTTGAGAAATTTTGATAAAAAACCTTCAGGATTCAGGATCCAGGATCCATGCTTGACTTAAGTTCCTGGTCTTTAGGTTCCTGTGATTCAGTGCATGAGAGAGAGCACAGCTAATCGAAATCCTCATCATATTTAATATAATACATCCATCTGCACATTATTCTCCAATCCTCTTACACACATTTCTGTATCGTCAGCTCAACAGGTCTGATACAGCCAGTAACCACAGATACGGCTCCTCGGTGCGAAACAGAGCCTTCTCTTCAGCTCTGTTCAAAGTTCTTTTAATTATTCTTTCACCAGCTGGTCTCCTAATTCACACAACAAAAAGCAGGAGATGCCTCTGGCCAACATGAACTGGCAGTTCTGCATCACTGAGACACACACACACACACACACACACTGATCCCAGCACAGCTTTGGAGATTTGACTGTCTTGGCAGCCTGTCTTGCTCTCTTGCTCCGTCTGTTATCTGTAGGTATGAAGCTGGTGTGCTGAGGTATCACACTGGGTTCAGACTGCACCAGTGCCATCAGATTATCTCCTGCATTAAACACCTTAGACTTTTACTCTTCATTGCTTTAGCTTTCTTCTCTTGCATTATGAATGTAATGCAAGTCCACACATGAGTGTCTGTGTTCAAACACAAAGTGGGTGTGGTCTAAACCAAAACAGTTTTTTTTTTCTTTAATTAATAAGTATTCTGCTCTAACAGGGGGCATGTTTGCCTTCACATCTCCAGGGTTTGATTCATGTCTCTGACCTGTGTGTGTAGAGTTTGCATATTCTCTTTGTGGTTCAGGGTTTCATCCAGGTTTTCCGGTTTCTACCCAGCCCAAAGACGTGTTCTGTAATTGATTAGCATCTCTA
The DNA here is from genome assembly GCA_033459395.1 of Hemibagrus guttatus. NCBI lineage: Eukaryota > Metazoa > Chordata > Actinopteri > Siluriformes > Bagridae > Hemibagrus > Hemibagrus guttatus. The sequence goes on from JAUCMX010000003.1 coordinate 1,848,709, forward strand.
AATGTTCCAGAACAGGTGAGTATGTGTGATTTTAACCCTGTGATGTGTTGGCACACCTGGCATTGTGGCTCCAGGTAAGCAGTAGAGAAAACAGATGGATAGATAGGTACACTATATTGCCAAAAGTTTTGGGACACCCCTCCAAATCATTGAGTTCAGGTGTTGTTTTTCAGGGGTTGGACTCGGCCCCTTAGTTCCAGTGAAAGGAACTCTTAATGCTTCAGCATACCAAGACATTTTGGACAATTTCATGCTCCCAACTTTGTGGGAACAGTTTGGGGATGACCCCTTCCTGTTCCAACATGACTGCACACCAGTGACCAAAGCAAGGTCCATAAAGACATGGATGAGTGAGTTTGGTGTGGAGGAACTTGACTGGCCTGCACAGAGTCCTGACCTCACAAATGTCCTTCTAGAGGAACGGTCAAAAATTCCCATAAACACACTCCTAAACCTTGTGGAAAGCCTTCCCAGAAGAGTTGAAGCTGTTATAGCTGCAAAGGGCGGGACAACTCCATATTACATTCATGTGCATGTAAAGGAAGATGTCCCAAAACTTTTGGCAATATAGATAGATAGATAGATAGATAGATAGATAGATAGATAGATAGATAGATAGATAGACTTTATTGATCCCATGAGGGAAATTCTTGAAATTTACCACTCTTTCTCTGGAAATGCTGGAAAATTCCCAGATGTTGAAATGTCATCATGGTGGGTAACGATTCCTCTACCTCAGCTACATTGCTCTCTAAACAGGTTTCAAATAGAGACGATCTCCAGACATTTCTAGATTATTCTATTTCCCGTAATATAAACAAACCAGTAGACTTATTTACCCACATGAAAGGAAAAGCCTCCGCCTTTCATCCCAACAGCGTTAATGTTCCTATAGAAACAAGTCTACATTAATGTAGTCCGTGTTTATTAACGACATCTCTCTCACCTCGTTTATAGCCAGCTGTTCTCCTGCTCCTCCTGGATGAGGGAAGCGATGTCCTGAATTGCGGAGCTCCTCGTAAAGATCTTCTTCACTGCCAGCTTCATCTCCTACACCCAGCTTCTCTGGAGCTCCATCAGGAAGGATCACCGCTGAGGAACAGGAAGAGGAAGAGAGAACAGGTGATTAGTCTGTCAGGTGAGCTAATGCTAGCTAGCTGGATAACAACCGGGATAGACAGTATGTAATTATTGATATGGTGAAGATAAGGAGATGTTAATTTAACATGTTTGGAAGGAGTCTCCGGTTTCAGTGCTTTGTAACCAGAGTTAAAGCTGTAAGTAATTTTTCGGACATCTTCACACACACACACACACACACACACACACAAGGTCTCTTCAGCACTCACGCTCACCGGTCCTGTAACCCATATCTACCTGCTTCTTGTCTAAAGATAACCTTCCCGTTTCGTCCAATCACAATCAGTTTCTCAGTGCATCAGATGTTGTGCGTATAAGATGACAAATCACCATGGAAACGCAGCATGAGCTCGCAAGCAACAAACACATGGTGATGAGAGGAAATGATTTGACATTTTGTCATTAACCTGAACATGTCTAACTCTGTTTATATGTGGAGGGATGGATGGAATAAAAGAACATATGAATGGATGGGTGGGCAGAAGGAATAATGGGATATATGGATGGATGGATGGATGGATGGATGGATAAACAGAGAGCATGAAAGACTGGGTAAATGTATACATTCTTCTTCATCTTCTTCTTTTTCTTCTTCTTCTTCTTCTTCTTCTTCTTATTATTATTATTATAAATTCTAATCCCAGAAGCCTGATTTAGATTATGTTAGTTTACTCTCTGTGTGTGTGTGTGTGTGTGTGTGTGTGTGTGTGTGTGTGCGTGTGTGTGTGTGTCCAGCAGGAGGCGCTGCAGCTTGCGCTGTGACTGAACTGGCTGGCAGACTTTTACTGGAGGTAACACACACAGACATCATCAATCTTGACTGTCATCTGTTCATCCATTCATGCTTCACGCTGAACTAATTCCTCTGCTCATCTCACCGTCCTTCTCTCTCTCTCTCTCTCTCTCTCTCTCTCTCTCTCTCTCTCTCTCTCTCTCTCTCTATATATATATATATATATATTTCTCTTTGAAAATGTAACTTTTTTTTTTACATCTAAACTCTCTGGTTAAACAGAGAGAGTCTCTGGCCTCTTCAGCACCAGAAGAGCACTGTACTCAGGGGTTCACTTACCGATGTGCTCTCCCTCTCAACAACTGCAAAAAAAGATACGCTGTCTAACATCCCTCCGTTCATTTCCAATGAGGCACTGGAAAGAGAGCTCTCCATTTTCAGCAAGCTCATCTCCATGATTAAAAAAATGAACAACAGAAGCAAATCAGACCTGGCAAAACACGTCCGCTCATTCCGAAGGTTCACTTACATAGGAATAACATTCATGAAATGTATCAATCAGGATTTAGGGCTCATCATAGCACAGAGACAGCGCTGGTTAAAGTGGTAAATGTCCTGTTACTGGCTTCTGATCAGGGTTGTGTCTCTATACTGGTGTTACTCGATCTCAGTGCACCTTTTGACCATGCTATTCTACTTGATACGTTAGAACATGTTGTTGGTGTTAAAGGAACAGCCCTCTCCTGGCTCAGGTCTTATCTGACTGACCGTTATCAGTTTGTAGATCTCAATGGTGACTTCTCTATGCATACTAAGGTTATGTTCGGTGTTCCACAAGGTTCTGTCTTAGGCCCACTGCTTTTCTCCTTATATATGCTCTGTCTCTGTCCCTCCCTCTCTCCCTCTCTCTGTTTCTCTCTCTCTCTCCGTCTCTCTCTCCCTCTCTCGTTCTCTCTCTCCCTCTCTCAATCTGTCCATCTTCAGGATTCATTCCATTCTTTTTATATATCCATCATTTTTATCTCCTCTCTTTTCATCTATCTGTCCAGACATTTCTCTTTCTTTTTCCATCAATTTCTCCCATATGTTCATCTATTCCATCAATTTGACTGTACATATCTTCATTTTATTCTCTCCCTCTCTCTCTCCCTCTCTCTCTCTCCCTCTGTCTCTCTCCCTCTCTCTTTCTCTCTCATGTACACTGTCTCAGTAACAGCAGTCACCTCAGTAATCAGTAATAAACTACACACTCGAATATATCTTACTGATTAAGCCGACGCCTTTGAGAGCTCTGAATTGAAGCTCGGTGGAGAAGGTCATGTCAGAATTAAAATGGACCCAAGGGCAATCAGATACAGGAAGGAAGAGGAAGGAGGAGGAAGGAGAAGGACAGAGGTGATGGCTTTTATTTGCAGTGATTGGCACATGAGCGATTCTCAGGAGATGAGAGAGAAAGAAAGGGCAGAAAAGAGCAAAAGGCTCCTTTAACCCCAGCGAATCCTCTCACAGGGAGATCGTTCCTCACGTCACTCATGCTGGAGAAGAATATCTAGAGCTTACAGGAGGTAATAAACCATAAGGATAATATTCCTAATCATATTATAAACAAGAAGTTATATTTTTATGCGGATATAGTTACATTAATGTTGCTTTCACTGGAGACTCCTTCCATGATCAGAAATATCAATCACTATTCTTCACAAACTCATGAAGTGTCTCTCTCACACACACACACACACACACACACACACACGCACACACACACACACACACACACACATACACACACACGATTTATTCTGCAATCCCCTCACACGCTCCCTTGATATTTCCCCTCCATCCCCCTCTCCATTCTTTCTCCCATCAATCTTTCACTCCTCTCGTCCTTTTCCGTGTGCGTCTCACTCTCTCAGGCTCCTGCGTTCTCTCCCACGGTCACCCCGTCCACTCGGGAGCACTCGGGAGCACTCGGTCACCGCGGTCAGTGACCTCTCTATAATCCCTGAGTATCGGATAAGTGTCAGTGCTGAAGACACGAACAAAAAATTTACTTCATGCTCATGTTCAAAAACCTTCAAGAATTTCATTTAGAGTCAGTCAAGGTGGAGGCAAGACGAAGTGGGTGGAGTCAACTACAAGAGGAGTGGATAAACGTGTGACAATTTCTTCTTATTTTTACGTTATATACCTAGCTATATTGCTATATATTAGCATGTTATAATGACAACGCGGATCTATCCGGACCTAGGTATTAGAGTCAAAATATATACTAACTAACTAGCATGCTAACTTGCTAACTAGTTTTGTATTGATTATACTGTAGTGATGTCACTAGCATGAACGTACTTAAATGGTTTCCTAGAATCCTAGCTAGCATGCTAACTAGCTAAGACTCTGAAGAACTTTCCTCATTTCCCTTTTTTTCTTATAATTGTGTTCGATTTAAACCAGATACTGGAAAGTTCTAAAGGCATTGCTGAAACATGTAGTACTGCATGCTAATGCTAATCATAATATCTGATCAGGTCATACGGCTGATTTGGGTAAAACACTCAGGCATTATCATTATATTACAGTTGAGCTGGTAAAATAAAACATCAGAGCAGCGTGAGCTCATTAATAAACATCACACACACAAACACACACACACACACAGAATACATTCACGCAGGAGGCTAACGCTACGGAAAACAGGAGCAGTTGAGTTTTAGCCTACTTTCATTTTCAGACCTCTTTTTTATATGAAGTGAGGACAGTTGGAGTGGATGATCATATCAGGACCAATGAGAGGTGACACAATGGACACAATGGCACGATGCCAGGGCCGAGGGGTGAGACAAGCGTGACAGGCACTAATACACACAAAACACACACACACACACACACACACACACACACACACACACACACACCCAAAAACACATACACACACATACCTACACACACAAACATACACACACACACACACACACACACACACACACACACACACACACACACACACACTGCTTAAGCACAATGCCTTTTGTTGTGCACTGCTCATCTGTATGTTCATTTACACAGAGGCATATGTTAGACATTGAGTCTGTGGGATGGTGAGCCAGCCAGGAGAGTCATATCTACAAGAACCAACTGAAGAACATTCAGAGCGCTGAGATCTTCATGCTGTAATGTAAGGAATAAAAACCTCCTCCTGAGAGACGTCCAACCGACACAGACTCGAGAAATACAGAATGTTTTTTTTAAATGTTAAATTTGCTTCTTATTTCAAACAGGAAATGGTGAATTTAAACTCTTTGTAATGCTTTGTACAATGTTAGCATGTTTACTATAATGTTACTAATTAGTCTGTTTACTATGATGCTAGCAGCTTAGCTTGTTCACTATAATGCTTAATTATTAAATTATAAAGTTAATCTGTTTACTATAGTGTTAGCAGATTAGCTTAGTTTCTATAATATAAATGGGTTCAATTGTTTACTGTAACGCTAGAGGATGAACTTGTTTAATATAATGCTAAAAGGATAACTTGGTTACTATAATGCAGATGGGTTAGCCTGTTTGCTATACTGCTATTCAGTGTGTTAGCCTATTTGCTATTAATGCTAGTGGGTTAGTCTGCTTTCTTTACTGCTATTCAGTGTGGTAGCCTGTTTGCTATTAATGATATTAGGTTAGCCTGTTTTCTATAATGCTATTGAATTGGTTAGCCTGTTTGCTATTAATGCTAGTGGGTTAGCCTATTTGCTATAATGTTATTCAGCAGGTTAACCTGTTTGCTATTAATGCTAGTGGGTTAGCCTGTTTTCTATACTGCTATTCAGTGTGTTAGCCTGTTTGACATTAATGTTAGTGGGTTAGCCTGTTTGCTATAATGCTATTTGGTTAGCCTGTTTGCTATTAATGCTATTCGGTGTGTTAGCATGTTTACTGAAAGGGAATGTCTCCAGGACAGAGGTGTTTTCTGGTTTGCTGAGGTAAGACTAATGTGATGCTACAGGAAAATAAATTACTTCAGGATAATATATCTGTTATTCTGCTTAATATCAACATCCTGTCCTATAACAGCATGACAACGCAAACATTTCCTTTTTTTTTCCATACTGTCTTCTGAGCCTGTGCTGATAAACTCTCTGAGCCGAGTCCCAGACAGAAAACACTGCTAAGCTCTGATGTCTAGATGACACAGTGCAGTCCCTCAAGGCTCTGTGTCCTCACGCTGGCCTGCTCAGTGCCAAGCAGGACACACACAGACACACACACACAGACACACACACACAGACACACACACACAGACACACACACACACACACACTCTGTCTGAGAGATGTCACACTCACTTCACTGCAGAATAACTGGGCTAACACAGCAGTGTCTGAGTAGAACAGCACACACTTTACGCTACACAGAGCTGACGTTAATGATGAATACACATCGTTGACGATCTCGTTACAGCAGCACCTCGTTACGGGGGTGTGATTAATTAGACAGGCCACTGTTCAGGATAGTGACTTCCAAATTCTCCAGATCTCATTCTGATCCAATATCTGCGGGATGTTCTGAACACACAAGTCTGATCCATGGAGGCTCCTCCTCACAACTTAAAGGGTCTGCTGCTAACGTCCAGGTACCAGATACCACAGCACACCTTCAGAGGTCTTGTGGAGACCATGTCCAGGTTTTCATGTCATGGTTGATGAGCTTGAACACAACACACCTCATATGTTTTTTAAATTGTGAATACACTGACCAGGCATAATGTAATGACCTCCTGCTTAATATCAGAATCAGAATCAGAATCAGAAAGAGCTTTATTGCCAAGTATGTTTGCACATACAAGGAATTTGTTTTAGTGTAACAGGCTCCAGTGCACAGAGATAACAATAACAGTACAAATAACAACAGAAAATAGAATGAGAAATAAAAAATAAAAAATAAAAAATACACATATTTAAATAAGAAAATAAAGAAAATAAAGTAAAGTAAATAAATTAAAGTAAATAATATTGCGTCTGTCTCCCTTTTGCTGCCAAAACAGCTCTGACCCGTCATGTACTTTCTATCAGAACCAGCATTAACTTCTTCAGCAATTTGAGCAACAGTAGCCCGTCTGTTGGATCGGACCACACGGGTTAGCCTTCGCTCCCCACGTTCATCAATGAACCTTGGTCACCCATGACCCTGTCACCGGGTTACCACTGACCACTTTTGATAGATACTGACCACTGCAGACCGGGAACACCCCACAAGAGCTGCAGTTTTGGAGATGTTCTGATCCAGTGGTCTAGCCATCACAATTTGGCCCTTCATCAAACTCGCTCAAATCCTTACACTTGACAAAATGTTCACTCGCTGCCTAATATATCCCACCCACTAACAGGTGCCATGATGAGGAGATACTCAGTCTTATTCACTTCACCTCTCACTGCTCATAATGTTATGGCTGATTGTTGTATTTTAAACATTATACAATCTTCCTCTAATGTATCTCCACATGCCACAGACTGTGTTCATTTACATCCTGGAGGAATTCATTAAACACCAATTTGTCACTCAGTCGTGTGTGTGAGAGAGTGTGTGCATGCTGACAACCCTGAGGGACTATACACATATCCACACACACATACACACACACTCACACACACACACACACACACACACACACACACACACACACACACACACACACACACAACAGCACCAGTGATCGATAACATGGCTGATTTTACATGCTGTTGCTTTCCAGTGCCTCAGTCCTGTCTGTTAACTACATTAACAGGAATAAATTATTATTCAAATTAAACTTTATTTTCATACAAACGACTCTTTACTGTAATGTTATCTGTTAATCTCTTTAATGCTAGTTCATAGCACGTTGCTGTGATGCTAATTATCTGCTAATCTCTTTAATCCTAGTTCATAGCTTGTTACTGTAATTCTAGTTGTCTGTTAATCTCTTTAATGCTAGTTCATAGCTCTTTACTGTAATGCTAGTTATGTGTCAGTCTGTTTAATGGTAGTATATTGCTCTTTTCCTTAATGCTAGCTAGCTATAAATCTGCTTAATGCTTGGTTATAACTGTTTACTATGACACTGGTTAGTCATTAACCTGTTTAATGCTAGTTTATAAATGTTTACTATAATGATAGTTAGATATTAATCTGTTTAATGCTAGTTTGTAACTGTTTATTATTATCGCTAGTTAGGCGTTACCCTGTTTAATGCTACTTTATGGCTTCTTGCTATTTCACTAGTTTGCTATTCATCTGTTTAATGCTAGTTCATGGCGGTTTATGACAACACTGTTAACTTCATAGCTGTTCATTTTAATGCTAGTTATTCAGGTTAGCTCATAGCTGTTCAATGTTTACTGTACTATTCTTACTGGTTAGTTAATAATGCTAGTTTATAACTGTTTAATACACAGCTAGTTAGTTAGGTTCATTTGTTTAATGCTAATTTTATTAAGACATAAATAAACTCAAATACTAGAGCACTTGAATGAGTTGCTACTGTAGAAACGATTTGCAGCTACACTGCTTTCAGAGCTTCTGTTATAGAAAATAACCACACCCTCTCGCTGGGGTGGGGGCAGGTGGGGGGTGGTTTAATGGGGTCATTGGTCAGTAAATAAAAATAAAACAAAAAAATTTAACTGTTGAATAATGTGATGGAGATCACCGACTTCAGCTCGTGTGTCTGTGTAGAGGCAGCAAACAACCACTTATTCACACACACACACACACACACACACACACACACGCGCACACACACACACACACACACACACACACACACACACACACACACACATTAGATGAAAAGGAAATTCAGTTTGTCTGAAGCTAATTGCTGCTGGTGTACACTGGAGGAAAGATTCAAACGCAAGATTAATGCTCGCCTTCCTGCTGGAGACACACACACACACACACGCACACTGCTCCAGGCCCCGGTGGGTCTGTGCTCTGGGTTAGAGATGGATAAAGGACACACAACAATATGATGGGAGCCGAATAGAGGAGTGGAGCGATTGTTACTGAGCGTGAAAAGGATTTTAATGGCAGTGTGAGAGCATGATGAGTGTGTGTGTGTGTGTGTGTGTGTGCACTGAATGCAATGAATGGATGAGCTTCGATTCAGCTGGTGGTTATTCAGGAAGTTATAGATTTATACACACACATTGAGTACACTGCTCAGGTCTAGATGTTAATAACTGAATCTCTTGGCATTTTTAAAAATTTTTATTTCCTGTTTAAATCAAGGTCACACAATAGTTTGCTGTTTACTGTAACACTAGTTAGTTCATGTGTCTGCTTAATACTAGTTCTTTAAATATAACTAGCTTTTTTTTTTACTATAATGTTAGTTAGCTGTTATTTATTCAATGCTAGCTCATTGCTGTTTACTTTAATGCTAGTTAGTTGCTAATTAGCAGTTAGTTTTGCTAGTTCAGGGTTAGCTGTTAATCTGTTTCATTGCTGTTTACTCTAATGCTAGTTAGCTGTTAATCTGTTCAATGCTCTTCATTAGTACATGCCTGAACTCATCACTAGTTCATGTTTCAATATGACCTGAGGGATTAGTGCAGGATTCTTCATGGATTTTTTTTAAGCAGCACTGAAGGAGTTAAAACACCAACATACACGAGCTCCGGATCAAAATTTCAGCCTGAAGCGGAGAGAATGTCGGCCATTAAACTGTAACAGGACATCGACGACTCCGAGAAATACAGGCTAGAGTTTGTGTGCGCGCATAAATATGGTTGTGTGTGTGTTAAGAAGATGTGTAGCCCCATTGTACAGGTATAGAAAAGTAAACACACACACATATATACACACACACATACGACACACACACATAGCAGGCTGGATGGTGCAGACGAAGAGCTGAGCATGCTGTAAACCTGAACAGATGTTCACACACACACATATACACACACACACACAGCAGGGTGAGATACGGGGTGAGTGGGAGCTGCAGAGGCTTTTCAGGGACACGATGAAAAGAGGAAGATCGATCCGAGTGAGACGGAGAGAGACGATCCATATTCCTCCATCTTCTCTTGTGTTTTGTTACTAAGAGGAAATCTTGCAGCTATTATAACACACACTTCAATAAATTAATAAACACAGGCACATTCCAGGAAATATCCACACACTTCAGTGTTCCCAGTGGCCTATGGCATAAGGCTTCAGTCTCTGCAGGTGGGGATGTGGGTTCGAGTCCCATCTGGGTCACTGCTTTGTTATCTACAGGAAATGTTGACCAAGCACCTGGATTTAATGACTTCTAAACTGAGGTGGATTTGTTAGAAGTTCTAATCTTAGCATTAAATCACATCTATAGATTCAGAACATTTCAAGATTTCTCACGCTTCCTTAAATGCAACTCAGTCTTCCTCTATGTTCCTCCCCTCCTTCCTAGCTCCTAGAAAATAACAAAAATTTATATTTATAAGAAAATGGAGTTCATTCAGCGCTACTTTCAGGAAGGATGTTCATACGGCGTGATTTTGGATATATTGATAGCGTATCATGGCGTAAAGATTAGTTTGCGATCTCTAAAAACACACCAGGAATGATTCAAAGACCAAACTCTTCCAGATGAAAGGATGTAAGGAGCGCTATAATAGTTCATGTGTATGTGTAATACTAGTTCTTTAAATATAACTAGCTTTTTTGTTTTTATTATAATGCTAATTTAGGAGCTAATCTGTTTAATGCTAGTTCATGGTTGTTTACTCTAATGCTAGTTACTTGCTAATTAGCAGTTAGTTTTAGAGCAACTTGCTAAAATAGCTAGTCTTTGCTAGTTCAGGGTACGTTAGCTGTTTATCTGTTTTAATGCTAGTTCATGGCTGTTTAGTTAGCTGTTATTTGTTCAATGCTAGCTCATTGATGTTTACACTAATGCTAGTTAGCTGTTATTTGTTCAACGCTAGATTAAAGGATGTAAGGAGTGCTATAAGACCAGAGCTGCGTTCATACACACACCGATCCACTTTCTACTGCTGCAGCCTGCTGGACTTCCTGTATATCCTGAGTGACCAATGTCTCGTCCAATCAGAGGAAAGAATTCCATTCGTAAACACATTTCAGCGACTTTAGTGAATAAATGTCTCACTAACATGTTTCTCTGCTTTAATGATAGCATTAAAGCATGTGCCGATACATCACACGCTTAAATGTTAATGTTTAGCTTTAGGTTTGTGTTTATATTATTCATTTTGCTATATATTTTACAATAGATGGAGAATTTACATCACATTCAAAAATAATAATAATAATAACACAAAGGGAAAAAAAATTCTATAGAGGAAGCACTGGTGTGTTCTTTATCTCAAAGCCTCTTGAGAACATTTGAATAATTGGTACTTGCTTAAGTAACTAATTTAAATTTGATTGATTGATTGATTGATTGATTGATTGATTGGTTTTCAGGGTCATGGGCTGAAAGATACAGCGTCAAGTGATCAAATATAAATCAGTTTTGGTCCTGGAGAACTACGTCCCTGCACATTTCTGTGTTTTCCTGCTCAGAACTGATCTGATTCAATTGAGCTAGGACTGGATCAGTTTGAGGAAGGAAAACATCAGAATGTGCTGTTTCTGGATCTCTAGTCTAAACATTATTCTAGCTTCATGTGCTATTGGATGGGAAGTAGCACATGGACGACTCCTCAAGTCATGATTACTGTACAACCGGGAGACTCTGAGATCATTTTGATATCCGAGTTTCTGAGATGTAGGAGGAGTCTTAAATAATCAGATCTTAAAAATTCAATTCTTAATAAAACTGAAGGTTGTGATAGAGCGGCATAGCAATAAATCAACTCTCTAATGTCCCATTAGAGTAAAAGCTCCATGTTCAGCACTTACACTCAGAGTAGATCACATTATCAGCATCTGAAGAGATCTAGATGAATATAGTACAGAACTACGAAAGTCCAGTGAGACCATACAATAGCACAAATAGTGTTTAGAGAACCTTTAAAGCCTGACAGAAGACTATCCAGAGGTCCATCATCGATCAGAATCAATATAACTAGAGACAAATATACACAAATAATGAATCCAGTTTGTGTAGCAGAGCACTGAGGACATCACAGACAACACACAGCAATAAAATAAACTTCAGCTAGCACATCAGATCAGCAATCTCACGCGAGTTAGAGGGACGTCCTGACAGATGCTAACTGTTAATTGTGCTGAATGAGTAGCCATCACTGGCGGCCCAGTGGCCTAATGGATAAGGCGTCAGCCTCCGGAGCTGGGGATTGTGGGTTCGAGTCCCACCTGGGTCACTTGGTACTTGTACTTATGTGATCCCAGACACAGCACATGAATGTGGTGTCTTTGCCAAGACCACAACATGAGCTATGATTTGCTCTAAATAACCACACCCTGATTGGGTTGGAGATAGTCCAAATGGATGACATCAGATCAGCAATCTCACATGAGTTAGAGGGATGTCCTGATAGAGAGTTAACACACTAAACTCAAATGCATGTGTTTCTACAAAAGGCAAAAAGTGCTTGGACCCCTCCGAGCTCATTTACCACACCTCTGTTCCGATTACAGTTTAAAAAAATATTTGATAATTATTGGAACAGCAAACAAAAAAGTTTGACATATTCAGACCCCTGAGCTCATGAAATAAGATCCTTCACCTAGAAACACTAGAGGAACCTTATGTAGGTTGATTTCAGTCAGAACAGCATTCTCCATGTGCGGCCCAGTGACCTGATGGATAACGCATTCACATCCAGAACTGGGAGGCTCTTCTGTCTCAGATAAAACACCAGCAATGCAGTGTGATCACATTACAAGGAGGTTCTGATGCACCAACTGTGGCTCCGGGCTCGAATGGAGGAGCTTTCTGGAGCTGGGGATTGTGGGCTGGAATCCTTCCTGTTGTGCTGGTTATCACAGAGCTAACTAGAAACAGATATCTTCAGGACAAAAACTATGAAAACAGCTAGATGTGCTTCAGGTGTATTGATTTAAAGAATATGTATTATTAATCCATAATCATGAAGTGTTAGTCAAAAATATTGGAACGCTTCACATCATGCCATTGCTAATCCACTGACTGGGTTCTGCTGGTCGCGTATCCGTGACATCATCGTGCATATCCTCATTTACAGACAGAATTACCTTCAGTGTTTTTCTTTTTTCATGTAACCGGTAAAATGTCAGTCAAAAAACATTAGAAAAAAAAGAACCCAAGCTCTGTTCAAACATTATTCCAAACAGATTCCAGTTCATGACTTTATCTTTGAACAGATCTGCTTTATTAACGCCATCGCTACAGTAAAGTAATAAGAACAGGAAGTACACTTGCGGTTCTGACTTGGTCCATGTTGTGGTTAAGTGTCTCAGGGGAGAGATGAATAGATATAGAGAATTTTTTATCTCTAACTCTGAACATGAGCGTGACCCAGTTAAAAAAAACAAACCGAAGCACACAATATCACATCTAATGACCTCCAAACAATGCAGCAATGGACAACATGCTGGAGTTATTTCTCTCATGATGGATTATCTACACACTACATATATACACCATATACATCATATACACACTGTACACACTCACACACACCCCATACACTCATACACACTACATATACACACCATATACATCATATACACACTGTACACACTCACACACACCCCATACACTCATACACACTACATATACACACCATACACACTGTACACACTCACACACACCCCATACACTCATACACACTACATATATACACCATATACATCATATACACACTGTACACACTCACACACACCCCATACACTCATACACACTACATATACACACCATACACACTGTACACACTCATACACACCCCATACACTCATACACTCTACATATATACACCATATACATCATATACACACTGTACACACTCACACACACCCCATACACTCATACACACTACATATACACACCATACACACTGTACACACTCACACACACCCCATACACTCATACACACTACATATACACACCATACACACTGTACACACTCACACACACCCCATACACTCATACACACTACATATATACACCATATACATCATATACACACTGTACACACTCACACACACCCCATACACTCATACACACTACATATACACACCATACACACTGTACACACTCACACACACCCCATACACTCATACACACTACATATATACACCATATACATCATATACACACTGTACACACTCACACACACCCCATACACTCATACACTCTACATATATACACCATATACATCATATACACACTGTACACACTCACACACACCCCATACACTCATACACACTACATATACACACCATACACACTGTACACACTCACACACACCCCATACACTCATACACACTACATATACACACCATACACACTGTACACACTCACACACACCCCATACACTCATACACACTACATATATACACCATATACATCATATACACACTGTACACACTCACACACACCCCATACACTCATACACACTACATATACACACCATACACACTGTACACACTCACACACACCCCATACACTCATACACACTACATATATACACCATATACATCATATACACACTGTACACACTCACACACACCCCATACACTCATACACACTACATATACACACCATACACACTGTACACACTCATACACACCCCATACACTCATACACTCTACATATATACACCATATACATCATATACACACTGTACACACTCACACACACCCCATACACTCATACACACTACATATACACACCATACACACTGTACACACTCACACACACCCCATACACTCATACACACTACATATACACACCATACACACTGTACACACTCACACACACCCCATACACTCATACACACTACATATATACACCATATACATCATATACACACTGTACACACTCACACACACCCCATACACTCATACACACTACATATACACACCATACACACTGTACACACTCACACACACCCCATACACTCATACACACTACATATATACACCATATACATCATATACACACTGTACACACTCACACACACCCCATACACTCATACACACTACATATACACACCATACACACTGTACACACTCACACACACCCCATACACTCATACACACTACATATATACACCATACACACTGTACACACTCACACACACCCCATACACTCATACACACTACATATACACACTATACACACTGTACACACTCACACACACCCCATACACTCATACACACTACATATATACACCATATACATCATATACACACTGTACACACTCACACACACCCCATACACTCATACATACTACATATATACACCATATACATCATATACACACTGTACACACTCACACACACCCCATACACTCATACACACTACATATACACACCATACACACTGTACACACTCACACACACCCCATACACTCATACACACTACATATACACACCATACACACTGTACACACTCACAGACACCCCATACACTCATACACACTACATATACACACCATACACACTGTACACACTCACACACACCCCATACACTCATACACACTACATATATACACCATATACATCATATACACACTGTACACACTCACACACACCCCATACACTCATACACACTACATATACACACCATACACACTGTACACACTCACACACACCCCATACACTCATACACACTACATATACACAACATACACACTGTACACACTCACACACACCCCATACACTCATACACACTACATATATACACCATATACATCATATACACACTGTACACACTCACACACACCCCATATACTCATACACACTACATATATACACCATATACATCATATACACACTGTACACACTCACACACACCCCATACACTCATACACACTACATATACACACCATACACACTGTACACACTCACACACACCCCATACACTCATACACACTACATATACACACCATACACACTGTACACACTCACAGACACCCCATACACTCATACACACTACATATACACACCATACACACTGTACACACTCACACACACCCCATACACTCATACACACTACATATATACACCATATACATCATATACACACTGTACACACTCACACACACCCCATACACTCATACACACTACATATACACACCATACACACTGTACACACTCACACACACCCCATACACTCATACACACTACATATACACAACATACACACTGTACACACTCACACACACCCCATACACTCATACACACTACATATATACACCATACACACTGTACACACTCACACACACCCCATACACTCATACACACTACATATACACACCATACACACTGTACACACTCACACACACCCCATACACTCATACACACTACATATATACACCATATACATCATATACACACTGTACACACTCACACACACCCCATACACTCATACACACTACATATACACACCATACACACTGTACACACTCACACACACCCCATACACTCATACACACTACATATATACACCATATACATCATATACACACTGTACACACTCACACACACCCCATACACTCATACACACTACATATACACACCATACACACTGTACACACTCACACACACCCCATACACTCATACACACTACATATATACACCATACACACTGTACACACTCACACACACCCCATACACTCATACACACTACATATACACACTATACACACTGTACACACTCACACACACCCCATACACTCATACACACTACATATATACACCATATACATCATATACACACTGTACACACTCACACACACCCCATACACTCATACATACTACATATATACACCATATACATCATATACACACTGTACACACTCACACACACCCCATACACTCATACACACTACATATACACACCATACACACTGTACACACTCACACACACCCCATACACTCATACACACTACATATACACACCATACACACTGTACACACTCACAGACACCCCATACACTCATACACACTACATATACACACCATACACACTGTACACACTCACACACACCCCATACACTCATACACACTACATATATACACCATATACATCATATACACACTGTACACACTCACACACACCCCATACACTCATACACACTACATATACACACCATACACACTGTACACACTCACACACACCCCATACACTCATACACACTACATATACACAACATACACACTGTACACACTCACACACACCCCATACACTCATACACACTACATATATACACCATATACATCATATACACACTGTACACACTCACACACACCCCATATACTCATACACACTACATATATACACCATATACATCATATACACACTGTACACACTCACACACACCCCATACACTCATACACACTACATATACACACCATACACACTGTACACACTCACACACACCCCATACACTCATACACACTACATATACACACCATACACACTGTACACACTCACAGACACCCCATACACTCATACACACTACATATACACACCATACACACTGTACACACTCACACACACCCCATACACTCATACACACTACATATATACACCATATACATCATATACACACTGTACACACTCACACACACCCCATACACTCATACACACTACATATACACACCATACACACTGTACACACTCACACACACCCCATACACTCATACACACTACATATACACAACATACACACTGTACACACTCACACACACCCCATACACTCATACACACTACATATATACACCATATACATCATATACACACTGTACACACTCACACACACCCCATACACTCATACACACTACATATACACACCATACACACTGTACACACTCACACACACCCCATACACTCATACACACTACATATACACATCATACACACTGTACACACTCACACACACCCCATACACTCATACACACTACATATATACACCATATACATCATATACACACTGTACACACTCACACACACCCCATACACTCATACACACTACATATACACACCATACACACTGTACACACTCACACACACCCCATACACTCATACACACTACATATATACACCATATACATCATATACACACTGTACACACTCACACACACCCCATACACTCATACACACTACATATATACATCATATACATCATATACACACTGTACACACTCATACACACCCCATACACTCATACACACTACATATACACACCATACACACTGTACACACTCATACACACCCCATACACTCATACACACTACATATATACACCATACACACTGTACACACTCACACACACCCCATACACTCATACACACTACATATACACACCATACACACTGTACACACTCACACACACCCCATACACTCATACACACTACATATACACACCATACACACTGTACACACTCACACACACCCCATACACTCATACACACTACATATATACACCATATACATCATATACACACTGTACACACTCACACACACCCCATACACTCATACACACTACATATACACATCATACACACTGTACACACTCACACACACCCCATACACTCATACACACTACATATATACACCATATACATCATATACACACTGTACACACTCACACACACCCCATACACTCATACACACTACATATACACACCATACACACTGTACACACTCACACACACCCCATACACTCATACACACTACATATATACACCATATACATCATATACACACTGTACACACTCACACACACCCCATACACTCATACACACTACATATATACATCATATACATCATATACACACTGTACACACTCATACACACCCCATACACTCATACACACTACATATACACACCATACACACTGTACACACTCACACACACCCCATACACTCATACACACTACATATACACACCATACACACTGTACACACTCACACACACCCCATACACTCATACACACTACATATACACACCATACACACTGTACACACTCACACACACCCCATACACTCATACACACTACATATATACACCATATACATCATATACACACTGTACACACTCACACACACCCCATACACTCATACACACTACATATACACACCATACACACTGTACACACTCACACACACCCCATACACTCATACACACTACATATATACACCATATACATCATATACACACTGTACACACTCACACACACCCCATACACTCATACACACTACATATATACATCATATACATCATATACACACTGTACACACTCATACACACCCAATCTAGCCATGGGGGTCACAGTCCAGTGACTTCTGTGCCGGTCCCAAGCCCGGATAAATAGAGAGGGTTGCGTCAGGAAGGGCATCCGGCGTAAAACATTGCCAAATTTAACCATGCGAATCGTCAGTACGAATTTCATACCGGATCGGTCGAGGCCCGGGTTAACAACGACCGCCATCGGCGCCGTTGACCTACAGGGCGCCGGTGGAAATTGGGCTACTGTTGGTCGAAGAAGTAGAGGAGGGAGGAGAGTGCGCAGACAGAGAGAGAAGAGGAAAGGTAAGAGTGTAGGACTGAGAATAGGAACTCTGAATGTTGGTACTATGACAGGGAAAGGTAGAGAGCTGGCTGATATGATGGAGAGAAGAAAGGTGGATATACTGTGTGTACAGGAGACCAGGTGGAAGGGTAGCAAGGCTCGTAGTATAGGAGCAGGATTCAAGCTGTTTTATTATGGTGTGGATAGTAAGAGAAATGGGGTAGGTGTGGTCCTGAAGGAGGAGTTTGTGAGGAATGTCCTGAAGGTGAAGAGAGTGTCAGACAGGGTGATGAGTCTGAAGTTAGAGATTGAAGGGGTGATGTTGAATGTTGTTAGTGGTTATGCCCCACAGGTAGGTTGTGAGTTAGAGGAGAAAGAGAGATTCTGGAGTGAATTAGATGAGGTGATGGAGAGTATTCCCACGGGTGAGAGAGTGGTGATAGGAGCGGATTTTAATGGACATGTTGGCGAGGGGAACACAGGTGATGAGGAGGTGATGGGCAAGTTTGGAGTTAAGGAAAGGAACCTGGAAGGACAGATGGTAGTGGACTTTGCTAAGAGGATGGACATGGGTGTGGTCAACACTTATTTTCAGAAGAGGGAGGAGCATAGAGTGACTTACAAGAGTGGAGGTAGGAGAACACAGGTAGACTACATCCTATGTAGAAGAGGCAATCTGAAAGAGATTAGTGACTGTAAAGTGGTAGTGGGAGAGAGTGTAGCCAGACAGCATAGGATGGTGGTGTGTAGGATGACTTTGATGGTCTGTAAGACGAAGAGGTCAAAGATAGAGAAGAAAACCAAGTGGTGGAAGCTGAAAAAGGAGGAATGTTGTGAGGAATTTAGACAGAAGTTGAGGCAGGCTCTGGGTGGTCAGGTAGTGCTGCCAGATGACTGGGAAACTACAGCAGAAGTGATCAGGGAGACAGGGAGAAAGGTGCTGGGTGTGTCATCTGGAAGGAGGAAAGAAGATAAGGAGACTTGGTGGTGGAATGAGGAAGTTCAGGATAGTATCCAGAGGAAGAGGTTAGCCAAGAAGAAGTGGGACATGGACCGGACTGAAGAGAATAGACAGGAATACAAGGAGTTACAGCGCAGAGTGAAGAGGGAGGTGTCTAAGGCCAAGCAGAAGGCATATGAAGAGTTGTACACTAGGTTAGACACTAGAGAAGGAGAGAAGGACTTGTACAGGTTAGCTAGGCAGAGGGATCGAGATGGGAAGGATGTGCAGCAAGTTAAAGTTATTAAGGATAGAGATGGAAGGGTGCTCACAAGTGAGGAGAGTGTACAGAGGAGATGGAAGGAATACTTTGAGGAGCTGATGAATGAGGAAAATGAGAGGGAAAAAAGAGTAGAAGGGGTGAACTCTGTGGAACAGAAAGTAGATAAAATTAGAAAGGATGAAGTCAGGAAGGCTTTGAAGAGGATGAAAAGTGGGAAGGCAGTTGGTCCTGATGACATTCCGGTGGAGGTCTGGAAGTGTCTGGGAGAGGCAGCTGTGGAATTTTTAGCTAATTTGTTCAACAGGGTTTTAGAGAGTGAGAGGATGCCTGCGGAATGGAGAAGAAGTGTGTTAGTGCCGATCTTTAAGAATAAGGGTGACGTGCAGAGTTGCAGTAACTATAGGGGGATAAAGTTGATGAGCCATACAATGAAGGTATGGGAAAGAGTAGTGGAAGCTAGGTTAAGGAAGGTAGTGGACATTTGTGAGCAGCAGTATGGCTTCATGCCCAGAAAGAGCACAACGGATGCAATTTTTGCTCTGAGGATTTTGATGGAGAAGTATAGGGATGGTCAGAAGGAGTTGCACTGTGTGTTTGTAGACTTGGAGAAAGCATATGACAGGGTGCCAAGAGAAGAGCTGTGGTACTGTATGAGGAAGTCAGGAGTAGCGGAGAAGTATGTCAGAGTGGTGCAGGACATGTATGAGAGGAGCAGGACAGTGGTGAGGTGTGCTGTAGGTCAGACAGAGGAGTTCAATGTGGAGGTGGGACTGCATCAGGGATCGGCTCTGAGCCCCTTCCTGTTTGCTATAGTGATGGACCAGTTGTCAGAGGAGGTCAGACAGGAGTCTCCTTGGACAATGATGTTTGCAGATGACATTGTGATCTGTAGTGAGAGCAGGGAGCAGGTGGAGGAAAACCTGGAGAGGTGGAGGTTTGCGCTGGAGAGAAGAGGAATGAAGGTCAGTCGTAGTAAGACTGAGTACATGTGTGTGAATGAAAGGGAGGGAAGTGGAACAGTAAGGTTACAGGGTGAAGAGGTGAAGAAGGTACAGGAGTTTAAGTACTTGGGGTCAACAGTCCAGAGTAATGGAGAGTGTGGGAAAGAGGTAAAGAAGCGAGTGCAGGCAGGTTGGAATGGGTGGAGAAAGGTGTCGGGAGTTCTGTGTGATCAGAAAATATCAGCGAGAATCAAGGGGAAGGTGTACAGGACAGTGGTGAGACCGGCCATGCTGTATGGTTTAGAGACAGTGTCCCTGAGGAAGAGACAGGAGTCAGAGCTCGAGGTAGCAGAGCTGAAGATGTTGAGGTTCTCTTTGGGAGTGACAAGATTGGACAGGATTAGGAATGAGTACATCAGAGGGACAGCTCATGTTGGACGTTTGGGGGACAAAGTTAGGGAGACCAGATTAAGATGGTTTGGACATGTTCAGAGGAGGGACAGTGAGTATATTGGTAGGAGAATGTTGGACATGGGGCTGCCAGGCAGGAGGCAAAGAGGAAGGCCAAAGAGGAGGTATATGGATGTAATAAATGAGGATATGAAGCTAGTGGGTGCAAGGGTTGAGGATGCAGAAGATAGGGATAGGTGGAGAGAGATGATTCGCTGTGGCGACCCCTGAAGGGAAAAGCCGAAAGAAGAAGAAGAAGACACACTCATACACACCCCATACACTCATACACACTACATATACACACCATACACACTGTACACACTCACACACACCCCATACACTCATACACACTACATATACACACCATACACACTGTACACACTCACACACACCCCATACACTCATACACACTACATATACACACCATACACACTGTACGCACTCACACACACCCCATACACTCATACACACTACATATACACACACCATACACACTGTACACACTCACACACACCCCATACACTCATACACACTACATATACACAACATACACACTGTACACACTCACACACACCCCATACACTCATACACACTACATATATACACCATATACATCATATACACACTGTACACACTCACACACACCCCATACACTCATACACACTACATATACACACCATACACACTGTACACACTCACACACACCCCATACACTCATACACACTACATATATACACCATATACATCATATACACACTGTACACACTCACACACACCCCATACACTCATACACACTACATATATACATCATATACACTGTACACACTCACACACACCCCATACACTCATACACACTACATATATACATCATATACATCATATACACACTGTACACACTCACACACACCCCATACACTCATACACACTACATATATACATCATACACACTGTACACACTCACACACACCCCATACACTCATACACACTACATATATACATCATATACATCATATACACACTGTACACACTCACACACACCCCATACACTCATACACACTACATATACACACCATACACACTGTACGCACTCACACACACCCCATACACTCATACACACTACATATACACGCCATACACGCTGTACACACTCATACACACCCCATACACTCATACACACTACATATACACACCATACACACTGTACGCACTCACACACACCCCATACACTCATACACACTACATATACACACCATACACACTGTACACACTCACACACACCCCATACACTCATACACACTACATATACACACTATACACACTGTACACACTCACAAACACCCCATACACTCATACACACTACATATACACACTATACACACTGTACACACTCACACACACCCCATACACTCATACACACTACATATACACACCATACACACTGTACACACTCACACACACCCCATACACTCATACACACTACATATACACACCATACACACTGTACACACTCATACACACCCCATACACTCATACACACTACATATACACACCATATACATCATATACACAGTGTACACACTCATACACACTACATATACACACCATACACACTGTACACACTCACACACACCCCATACACTCATACACACTACATATGCACACCATATACATCATATACACACTCACACACACCCAATACACTCATACACACTACATATACACACCGTACACACTCATACACACCCCATACACTCATACACACTGTACACACTCACACACACCCCATACACTCATACACACTACATATTCACACCATATACATCATATACACACTGTACACACTCACACACACCCCATACACTCATACACACTACATATACACACTATACACACTGTACACACTCATACACACCCCATACACTCATACACACTACATATATACACCATATACATCATATACACACTGTACACACTCACACACACCCCATACACTCATACACACTACATATACACACTCACACACACCCCATACACTCATACACACTACATATATACACCATATACATCATATACACACTGTACACACTCATACACACCCCATACACTCATACACACTACATATACACACCATACACATCCCATACACACTCAAACACACCCCATACACTCATACACACTACATATACACACTCATACACACTACATATACACACCATACACACTTATACAAACTCATACACACCATATATGCCATATATACGCTCATACACAACATACACACTTATACAAACTCATACACACTATATATGGCGTATACACGCTCATACACAACATACACACTTGTACAAACTCATACACACTCATACACATCATACAGACTCACACACTCCGTATACACTTATACAATTCATACACACTCATATGCACACATACACACAGTACACACTCATACACACCATACACAATCATACTCATTCATACACACTGTACACACTCCTACACACTCATACACACCATACACAATCATACACACCCCATACACTCATGCACACTACATATATATACACTCATACACACTATACTCACACACATATACACCATACACACTCATACACCCCATACACACCATGTTCACACTCATTCAGACCGTTCACACTCATATACACAATACACACACACACACGCTCAGCCTATACACTCAGCCATCTAGTAGCTGTGGCCCAGTGGCCTAATGGATAAGGCATCAGCCTCCGGAGCTGGGGATTGTGGGTTCGAGTCCCACCTGGGTCGTGCTGGTATTCCCCCCTGAGGAGATGTCTCTACTCTACAGGATGCTTGATTATACTGAAGTAGTAGCAGAGATCAAAACTCTTAACATTGAAACAATGCAGAGTATAATAAAGAACCTACTAAAGATCTCTTTCACAGAAGCCTAAAGGCAAAAGAGCTTATTTAGATCAGACCTTCAAGTTGAATAATAAGACTAAAGATGATCAGGGCGCTCCATCTTTTCTTTATAATTAAAGTTTCACTTCTGTGACTCCATACATTAATGAGAATGTTCACTGAGATGACTTTCTTGTCGTTTAATATTATGTGGGTAAATATCTACACAATAATCCTGAGGTTACTGCAATCAACACCAGTCATTTCAGCAATTGAACACCTACTGAAACAACAGAAGCTGTGAAACACACAGAACCGTGGGAGAAAACTGCTGTATGCACCAATAAATAAACACCATCAGCAGCGAGACATCTGGATAGTTCATATTATATGTATGCAGAGCGATCCAGAGTTTCCACAAAACAGCAAAAAAACAAAAAACAGAAGCTGCTGTATATGACGTCCCTCACCAGCCTGGCTTTTATTCTCTTTCATGACTTTTATAGACAAAAAAATCGCAGGTTGCCATGGCACCGAGTAACCACGAAGAAGTGCAAACTCCTCTGTCCTGAAGATGTTTGAAGTTCCAGCTTTAGCACTGACACTGGAGTCTCCTTCCATACACGATACATCAACACACTCATACACACACACACTCATACACACTATCTATCTATCTATCTATCTATCTATCTATCTATCTATCTCTCTCTCAGTGGAGCGATACACGAGTAGTATTTTTAGCTTTAGGTCTGTACGTGACCTCTGTTTCCCAGTATGTATCCCAGAGTGCATCAGAGAGACGAGAACATCTGCTGGAACAGTAGTTAATCCCTTGACAGGTCCAGAGAAAGGGACAGAAGAAACAGGAGCAGGAGGTCACAGGTTTACACACAAGCAGAGATTTTACATTGTTACGTATGACAGATTGTGTTGTTTTTCCAGATTTTTCTGTTCGCTTTGTTCGCTTTGCAGTAGAAAAGTCTTTAATCAGCAGTGAAAGATTCTGGGACCTGAGAAGTGAAGGACATCTCAGACATTGAGGCATGACTAAGTGTTACACACGTCCACATCCGTTTCCACGGCGACCTGAAAAACGTCTACTAGTTTTACACCAACTGTTCTGAGACACATATTTGTCTCTACGCAGCAGCATGGAAATGTTGAGCACACAACACAAGCTCTGTCGGTTTCTCGCCATGATTGACGTCATGAGCCGCGATCGTGAACCCGAGGAGGTGTTTCCTCATCGAGAAGATTGTGACACGAAGATGTGCAGTTTAAGACACGGTTCCTGTTTTGTTCAGACTGTTGCTAACGCTTGGAACCGATCTGACTTCTGCACTGGGTGAGAGGAAGAATGCGAGGGAGAAGATAGTCACTATGATTGTTGCTAACGTGACACGCTCATGTCGGTTTCTGCTGTACAACATCAGAAGGATTCAGCCAGGCTGCTCAGGTACTTGTTCAGTCTCTGGTCATTTCGAGACTGGACTACTGCAGCTCTATACTGGCAGGTCCACCTCTGAATGCAACCCATCCACTGCAAATGATCCAAAATGCAGATGTGTGACTTGTTTCCAACCTTCCTAAGTTCTCCCACACCACCCCACTGCTGCTCCTCCACTGGCTTCCAGTAGCTGCATCAGATACAAAACACTGATGCTAGCCTACAAAGCCAAGAATGGAGGAGCTCCCTCTTACCTTAAAGCTCTTATTACTCCTCACACTGCACCTCGCTCCCTCAGAGCCACTAGCACAGCTCGACTGGTCCACCATCTCTCAGGGTCAGAGGTGTGGAGAATCTGGTGGAATGAACTTCCTCTAGACGTCTGAACAGCTGAATCAAATGAAGGATGAAGACCTACCTCTTCCTGAAACACTTAAACTAGCTCTTATTTTGTAAATGTAATGCAAATGTAGTCAAGGACCTGTTTACGCTCGATATGTGACGAGAGAATAAAGTTCAGCCAGATTCCACGAGTTCAGTCAAATGCACCATGCAGTAATGATGACTGTGTCATGGAGAATGTGTCAGTTCACAGAAACGTTACATCAGTTAAACCGCTAATTACCTCTGAGCTCAAAATGTCAAGAGTTTCTGAAGCTCTCTCTCTCTCACACACACACACACACATTGAGCTTCCTCTTTTCCCACTTGTGCACCGTCAGACAGCTTCTGTGTCTTTGTGTTCATCTGCTGCAGGAACCAGAATCTAATTACTGCTTGTGCTTGTGTGTGTTTGTGTGTGTGTGTGTGTGTGTGTGTGTGTGTGAGAGAGAGAAAGAAACCAGGCTTTACCACCGTCATCACCGTGATCTGTCTCTGGAGGCCCATTGGAGGGAAGCTATGTTCTCCTGACCAGCAGAAAAAGCTCTGAACTCTGTTATCTCTACTAATGAGATCCTTCACCCAGAGGCACTGGAGGAAACACACAACGTGTTGGACGTGTCTGTAGATGTTTTGTCTTCAGTACCTGTGATGTTGATTGCAGCTGTGATCAGATCTAGTCTGGTGTGTTGTTTGTTTTAGCATCTCAGGAGAATTAGGAGACAAATGGCGCGCTCGGTTCTTCTTCCCAGCGAACCAGGACGTGAGATCAGAACAGCTTCTGGAGAAGTTTGAAACATGATGGAACTTCCTCTTCACATAAAAAAGTCATAATTAAGTATTCTAGATGATGTAGGACACTATGCCAAGGTCACTGATCTATTATGTGTAAAATAATTATTCTGGGTGATCTGTTTGTGTTGGTGAGGAAAAGATGGTAGAAGAAGATAACAGGACCATAATGTGCTTCCTGCAGCACAATCTTCTGCCTAGTGGTCTAAATGATAAGACATCACACTCCGGAGCTGAAGGTTGCTGGAGTTCTGTAGATAAACTGCTAGACCCAACAAAGCTCTAGCCTCTAAAATAAAACCCTAGCAACACGGAGGCAGCTCGGGCCGGGCCGCGTTGGCTTGTGGAATCCACAGGAAGCCAGTTTGTTCAAAAATAGGATTAAATATTGACAATGGATGTAACTTTTTCCCTCTACAATCACCTCCAGTAATAAAATTCCTGCAGATCTTGCTCATTACACTTTCGACTGAGATTCTTGATTCCCCAAGACCATATTTCTACACCACTATCCTCCAACAGTAAAGACCAAGGTGCATTTTAATGTCCAATCAAAAAGCATTATGAAAGGTTTTTACTTCAAGGCCAGTCTTCATATTCACATGAAGCTGCACCCAGTTATATTTTTGAATAACTGAGATTTTCTAGACGTCAGTTGAGTTAAACACGTGCGTTTGAACAATTTCTGACTCAAGTCAATCATCTGCGCTCACAGAATAGTGTGTTACTGGGAGATCAGTGCATGGTCCACTGATCTATGTCTCTGGAGCTGGTCATTGTAGGTTTAAGTCTTGACAACTTGAAAGATCTGCTGTGTATTCTTTAATCGTTACCAGTAATGATGCAGCATTAATATCATAGTGTGAACACTGAGGTCTAACACATGATACACCACTCGTCGTACACTATATTGCCAAAAGTTTTGGGACACCCCTCCAAATAATTTAATTCAGATGTTGTGTTTCAGGTGTTGGGCTCGGCCCCTTAGTTCCAGTGAAAGGAACTCTTAATGCTTCAGCATACCAAGACATTTTGGACAATTTCATGCTCCCAACTTTGTGGGAACAGTTTGGGGATGACCCCTTCCTGTTCCAACACGACTGCACACCAGTGACCAAAGCAAGGTCCATAAAGACATGGATGAGAGAGTTTGGTGTGGAGGAACTTGACTGGCCTGCACAGAGTCCTGACCTCAACCCCATAGAGCACCTTTGGGATAAATTAGAGCGGAGACTGCGAGCCAGGCCAAAACTGGGACATCTGATTTACACACACATGAATGTAATATGGAGTTGTCCTGCCCTTTGCAGCTATAATGGCTTCAACTCTTCTGGGAAGGCTTTCCACAAGGTTTAGGAGTGTGTTTATGAGAATTTTTGACCGTTCCTCTAGAAGGACATTTGTGAGGTCAGGCACTGATGTTGGACGAGAAGGTCTTGCTCGCAGTCTCCGCTCTAATTCATCCCAAAGGTGTTCTATGGGGTTGAGGTCAAGACTCTGTGCAGGTCAGTCAAGTTCCTCCACACCAAACTCACTCATCCATGTCTTTATGGAGCTTGCTTTGGTCACTGGTGTGCAGTCATGTTGGAACAGGAAGGGGTCATCCCCAAAAAATAAAGGTTTTGATAATGAATCAGCATATACTAGGCCCAGTGGCCTAATGGATAAGGCATCAGCCTCCGGAGCTGGGGATTGTGGGTTCAAGTCCCACCTGGGTCGAATTTCTGGTGGATGTCTTCTTTAATATATCATGTGCTGATTTCACTGTACACATCATCTACTGATAATACCGCATGCTATAAATCACACAAGTCTCCTCTGATCCTTTCCTCAGAAGACAAAAAATTGTTTTTCCTCCTGTTTGGTTGTGTCCATGTTGATGATTGAATGTCTTTGTCATGTTCCACTCCACAGTGGAGGTTAATATGAAGCTCATATGAAAGTAGTCATAATGCTTTAAAGTGTCTTCAGCATTTACTTTGAAGATACAAAACAAATACAAATTTTTCTATGAATACCTCGCCCCTAGTAGTCTAGAGAAAAACAGAAATCTTTCTGAAACAAAGCTTCATATTATCCTCCACTGTTGATGGAACATGACAAAGACGCTCAATCATCAACACGGACACAAGAAAAACAGGAGGAAATAACATTCCTCAACCTCTGGGAAAAAAGATTTTTTTGCCACTACTTCCCTCTCCCCATCACATGAGAGGGTGAACACTAGCATGTGCTTCCTCTGAGAGATGTGAATCCAGTGCTGAAGTTTCTCAAACTTTACTAACTGCCCTCTTCCACACACACAAGCTCACAATTGGATTCAGAGACCATTCAGATTCCTGGCCATGGCTGTGGCTTTGTCTGGATTCAAACATCTGGAAATACAGTAAACTGTTTTGTGTTGCGTTACTTGGGAGCAAACCAATGATTTTTTAATAGTTTTATGAAACATTTTGGGTGATTTCTTTTGGTCTGGACACCAGCGTAACCCGTGTAATGAAGCAGAAAATCACAAAAAACCTGCATACAAAATATTCTGATTTGAAAGAGCCTTTATTAATTAATTAGTTAATGAATGAATTAATTAACTCATTTATTTATTTCTTTTTAAACCATAATTTAAAGACAGTAGATTAAACTCTGAAGGCTCTGACTGTAGACTGAAACAAGGGGCTGCTGGAAATGTTTAAAACATGATGGAGAGGAAAAGATGCGAGGAGAAATTCTCAATACCTTCAGAGATAGAAGAAAGAAGTCATGAAGATTAAAGTGGGCAGGCCATATGTGTCCAGACAAACCCTCGCATTCCTGCCGTCATGTCTGACAACTCTGATTGGGTCGTTTGACATCTAAAGCATTTCAGGCATTTCCCTGTCAGCCGCTCGCTGTATCTTAACCAAACGATACATCAGCATGGGATAAAACCTCCCATCTGTGCTCTCTCTCTCTCTCTCTCTCTCTCTCTCTCTCTCTCTCTCACTCTTTCATCCTCCCTCTCGCTGACCTTCTCCTTCAGCTTTATAGATAATCTTATTCAAACTGAAGATGACTGAATGTCCATACAAGGCCACTGAGGAGAGAAAATAATAAAGCACTCGTCCGCATTCAGAGGGAAAATCTACACTTTCTCTCTGAAGACCTTCATCCTCTTCTCTCTTCTCCATCATTTACACTTTCTCATATTTCTGACGGCTGTCTTCATACATCAGCGGCGTCTCCCGTTCACTTCAGTTCTACACACAGTCTCACTCTAGTGCCACCGGTCAGGATCTTTACTGTGAGTCTTTCTGACCGCCGTGTCCGTGTTAATGATCCGCTTTCCTTAAAGTCTAATCATGTAGATGAACTGTACCTGAGCTAAAAGACACGTTCTACAGCAGCAGGAAGGATCTGAAATGGTGTTAATGCAGATCTTTAGAAAAAGTATTAGAAATAAGACACATTGCAAAGGTTTAATTAACAAATATACCTTATTAAGTGAAGATATCTTGAATATATTTCTCAGTACGGCAAAATTTAAACCTGTTACGCCTCTTTCAACACATATGGACTCATTTTAAGCTCAAAACTCTTTTATTCTTTTGCTTTTTTCTAGCATTAGATTCTAAAGCCAAAATGAGTAAAAGCATGAAATTTGTTAAAAAAGCAAAAAAGTAAATGCTCAGTAAATGTATACACTGATCAGGCATAACATTATGACCACCTGCCTAATATTCTGTTGGTTCCCCTTTGCAACCCTGACCCGTCATGCACTGTGTATTCTGACACCGTTCTATCAGAACCAGCATTAACTTCTTCAGGAATTTGAGCAACAGTAGCTCGTCTGTTGGATCGGATCACACGGGCCAGCCTTCGCTTCCCACGTGCATCAATGAGCCTCGACCGCCCGTGACCCTGTCGCCGGTTCACCACTGTTCCTTCCTTGGACCACTTTTGATAGATACTGACCACTGCAGACCGGGAACACCCCACAAGAGCTGAAGTTTTGGAGATGTTCTGATCCAGTGGTCTAGCCATCACAATTTGGCCCTTCGTCAAACTCGCTCAAATCCTTACGCTTGTCCATTTTTTCTGCTTCTAACACATCAACTTTGAGGACAAAATGTTCACTTGCTGCCTAATATATCCCACCCACTAACAGGTGCCATGATGAGGAGATCATCAGTCTTATTCACTTCACCTGTCACTGCTCACAGTGTTATACCTGATTGATGTATCTGTTTATATCCAATTTTATTGGAAATGATTCTGTCCCTAAACTCCATTACCCATCAGTCCCAGCAAGTCACATGACAGTGTCACATGTCACTGATCACTCACACCTGTTTGTGTTACTCTTCATTAGTGCTCCTGTGTAACTTCTGGGTTCTGTGTGTATGATTGTCAAGCTTTTCTTGCTGTGTTGTTGCTTGTTTGTTGTGTATGTTGTGTGTGTCACAGTACTTTGCAATTTGTCTTTGTTTATCTTCTTTATTTGCCTTATATTCCTAGTTTATGTTTTTTTGTTTCATAGTTTCAGTTGATTGCATTTGTGTGGCACTTGACAAATGTTCCTCCCGCTCACTGATGCTGATTCTGCCTATAGTCTGCTATATATATAATTATATAGCAATATAATATAATTATACTGTATATATAATATATTTTGTCTGCTATATTGAGAAAAATCTACTAAAGTGATGTGATACAGTGAGAAATATATCATTTGAATAATTTAGTGAAAGCTCACTTTATTTAACTGCTTACAGTAAAAATCCAGACTGGTGAGACGGAGAAGGCTGGCGGTTTGAGATACGATGTAAAGACCTGAAAGATTATAACCAGGAGGTGAGAGGAGGTGGGGCTTACACAGGGTCACTTCCTGTCAACACATATGGACAATATGTGAAGCTCACCGGGTTTGTACTGTACGTCTGTAGGATCGAGAGCAATGCTTGTAAAATTCTGACCACTTAATCAATGAAAAAAATAAATAATAATCAATTAAATCTTCCTTTTTCAGGAATTTCATCATAATTTCATGAGGAATTTCATCATCTCACCATAAATAGTCTAGATTTAGCAAAGAACCAGCATGTTCTTCTTCTTCCTCTTCTTCTTCTTCTTCTATTCTTCTTCTTCTTTTTATTGCAAGAGCAGTTTTGTCTGTAGCATCTCTCTGATACACACACACACACACACACACACACACACACACACACACACTGGTTGCAGTTATTCAGCTGATCTGAGGGGTTTAAACCTGAGCTGAACCTCTACAGAGCTACAGAATCATGCAGCTGGCTTTTCTCCCACACACCACTGGAGCAAATGTTCTTCCATTAAGAGTTCAATTAGTCTTCCAGATGAGTTTATAATTATCGAGTAACATGTCCTGTGTGTGTGTGTGTGGTGTGAGACACCAGAACTTCTCACACAGCCTCCTGATAGATTCATTACGGTTTCATTATCTACTGTATGAACCGCTAATCAATTGTAATAACACACTTTATCTAGATTAAATATTATCTAGTCGTTTAAAGGGATTAATAATCGTCATGGTAACACTTTTTATTTAAAAGTTCTGCCATTTCTGATGAACATGGAGGCGAGGAAGAAATCTTCATCATGGCGTGATGAAACAGAGTCAGTGTTCTACAGCCAGCTTGATTATTTTACTATTTAACTGAATGCTTTATTCCTCTTATTCCTCAGAAATCTGTCCAACATTACAGTATTTTATTGATTAAAGAACAACACATCAGACTGTTTATAGTGTAAATTATAATCAGTTCCTCCCCACACCACCAGAGGGAGCACTATCATTTTTTTATTTGAATTTCTTCCTCTGTTCCGTTTCCTCTCCTGATTGTTCTCACCTCTTTTTCCTGTTCGTCACCCTGAATGGAACAGATCTGAATTAACGATCTTTGTTTGTTAAGTTAAATTAATTGTTAAATGTTCCAGGCTATGTCTCAAACAACTCCCTCGATCACCATCCAGTGCGCTGATCATTGAGTCGGACATTTTAATGGCTGGAAAGTTTGTGTCTTAAAAAACTCCCACAGGAACCACAATTCTCAATATCTTACTGGAAATGACGTCATATTTCCGAAGCTGGAACAAAAATGGAGGATGAACCTAACTCTCAAACTCTCAGCTCAGCTTCATCTACAAATGTAAGTAGCTTGTTATTGTTGTTGTTGTTGTAGCTTAGCGAATTTTAACTTTATTTGATGTTCTAACGACATTGAAGTGTTTAATGATTTAAAATCGACTCTACTAGCTAGCCTGTTTGCACTGTGATTAGCCTTTGTTTTCATGTTTAAGATTTCCTTGACTTGCCTAGCACTAGCCTAGCCCTTGGTTATGCTAGTTTTTTGTTTGTTTCTTTCCTTTCCTTCATTTAACAAGATTGTCTGCATTTTTATCACCACTTCATTACGTTTTATCTGCTCATGCTATATTTTAAGTTTCCTTGAAACAAGTTAGAGTTACAAGTTATGTTATAGCAGCTATAAATGGTCATTCCCTCACCAGCTTCTCTTTAGAGAAATGTTAAAGTTCTAGCTTTGCTTCTGACTGTTACAAAGCGCTGACGCTGGACACTCCTTCCATACATGATACAGAAACAGGTTTCTCCCCAAAGAAAACATTTACACACACTTTTTTTATTCATTTTGCTTCACACCTCGCTGTGTACGAGCTGTTACTATGGAAACATTAAGCTATAAGAACATGAGCATTGATATAAGCCTGTGCTAGTGTCAGAGCTGCTGTTATAGAAAGCTAATCAACACACATGCCATTGGAACGAAGTGAATTAATTATAAATAATATATTCCTGAATAAAAGGGAGGAAGTGTGTTAAGATTTTGAGCACAGTGTGTGTTCCAATTCATCTGAAATACTGCTTTTGAAAGATGAGATTAAAGCATGCTATTGTTCAGAGGCTTATGGGAAACGGGGTTAGTTCTGCCTGGCAGAGAGAGCAAAAAAAAAAAAAAGAATCAGCCGTGGTTTATTGTCCCTGCAGTCGACAAGGTGACACCACCCTGACATCCTGAAGTCTAACTCGCTCAGACTCGCTGTGTCCTCGTTAAACCACGCACTCCATTTAGGATGAGGCCTTAATCATCAGCGCTCCACTGCATCACATAACATCCAGGAGTGAAGAACTCTGAGAGATGGAGAAAGAGTCGGAAGACGTGGCGGAGATATGAGTGCGAACACGGAGAGGCAGAGAGAGAGGGATTAGCCGTGACAAGTATGAAGGAATAAAGGACAGCGTGAAGAAGTGACAGCGGTACACTGCATTAAACTCCATGCACGATTTCACACAAACACGTGTGCTCACGTTTCACCTTCTCTTCATTCCAAGTGTCCTTTAAAATTGGCCATTTTTGCCACTTCATTTCATTTGATTCAGAGTCACAATACATTTGATTCAGAGTCACAATACATTTGATTCAGTGTCAATTCAATTCAGATTATTTGTATAGCGCTTTTAACACTGGACATTGACTGGACATTGAAAACTCCATTAAACCTGGTTTTACAGAAGTATAGAAACATAAAATAAAAATGATAAAGTTTAAAGTTAAGTTTCTATTTATCCCTAACATTTATTTCTAGTGAGCAAGCCTGAGGTGATGATGGTGAGGAAAAACTCCCTGAGATGATGAGGACACTGGACAGTAGATAATGTAACTGTTGATAATGTCCTTTCTACAACAGCAACCAAATACATTTGATTCAACATCACAATACATTTGTTCCGTCTTACAATTCATTTAATTCAGTGTCATAATTAATTTGATTCAGCATCACAATTAATTCGATTCAGTGTAATAATTCATTTGATTCAGTATCATAATTCATTTGATTCAGTGCCACAATTCATTTGATTCAGTGTCATACAAACCCGATTCCAAAAAAGTTGGGACACTGTACAAATTGTGAATAAAAAAGGAATGCAATAATTTACAAATATCATAAACTTATATTTTATTCACAATAGAATATAGATAACATATCAAATGTTGAAAGTGAGACATTTTGAAATGTCATGCCAAATAATGGCTCATTTTGGATTTCATGAGAGCTACACATTCCAAAAAAGTTGGGACATGTAGCAATAAGAGGCCGGAAAAGTTAAATGTACATATAAGGAACAGCTGGAGGACCAATTTGCAACTTATTAGGTCAATTGGCAACATGATTGGGTATAAAAAGAGCCTCTCAGAGTGGCAGTGTCTCTCAGAAGTCAAGATGGACAGAGGATCACCAATTCCCCCAATGCTGCGGCCAAAAATAGTGGAGCAATATCAGAAAGGAGTTTCTCAGAGAAAAATTGCAGAGTTTGAAGTTATCATCATCTACAGTGCATAATATCATCCAAAGATTCAGAGAATCTGGAACAATCTCTGTGCGTAAGGGTCAAGGCCGGAAAACCATACTGGATGCCCGTGATCTTCGGGCCCTTAGACGGCACTGCATCACATACAGGAATGCTATTGTAATGGAAATCACAACATGGGCTCAGGAATACTTCCAGAAAACATTGTTGGTGAACACAATCCACCGGGCCATTCGCCGTCGCCGGCTAAAACTCTATAGGTCACAAAAGAAGCCATATCTAAACATGATCCAGAAGCGCAGGCGTTTTCTCTGGGCCAAGGCTCATTTAAAATGGACTGTGGCAAAGTGGAAAACTGTTCTGTGGTCAGACCAATCAAAATTTGAAGTTCTTTTTGGAAAACTGGGATGCCATGTCATCCGGACTAAAGAGGACAAGGACAACCCGAGTTGTTATCAGCGCTCGGTTCAGAAGCCTGCATCTCTGATGGTATGGGGTTGCATGAGTGCGTGTGGCATGAGCAGCTTACACATCTGGAAAGGCACCATCAATGCTGAAAGGTATATCCAAGTTCTAGAACAACATATGCTCCCATCCAGACGTCGTCTCTTTCAGGGAAGACCTTGCATTTTCCAACATGACAATGCCAGACCACATACTGCATCAATTACAGCATCATGGCTGCATAGAAGAAGTATCCGAGTACTGAAATGGCCGGCCTGCGGTCCAGATCTTTCACCCATAGAAAACATTTGGCGCATCATAAAGAGGAAGATGCGACAAAGAAGACCTAAGACAGTTGAGCAACTAGAAGCCTGTATTAGACAAGAATGGGACAACATTCCTATTCCTAAACTTGAGCAACTTGTCTCCTCAGTCCCCAGACGTTTGCAGACTGTTATAAAAAGAAGAGGGGATGCCACACAGTGGGAAACATGGCCTTGTCCCAACTTTTTTGAGATGTGTTGATGCCATGAAATTTAAAAATCAACTTATTTTTCCCTTAAAATGATCCATTTTCTCACTTTAAACATTTGATATGTCATCTATGTTGTATTCTGAATAAAATATTGAAATATGAAACTTCCACATCATTGCATTCTGTTTTTATTCACAATTTGTACAGTGTCCAAACTTTTTTGGAATCGGGTTTGTAATTTGATTCAGTGCCACAATTCATTTGATTCAGTGTCATAATTTGATTCAGTGCCACAATTCATATGATTCAGTGTCATAATTTGATTCAGTGCCACAATTCATTTGATTCAGAGCCACAATTCATTTGACTCCTATTTTGTGTCTGTCCATTCAGTCAGTTTTTTTGCATTTCTATTGTATTGATGGATAGATAGATAGATAGATAGATAGATAGATAGATAGATAGATAGATAGATAGATAGATAAAAAACGGATGGATAGACAGGTAGTTGTTCTTCTTTCGGCTGCTTCCTGTTTGGGGTCACCACAGCGGATCATTTGGTACAGGTTTTATGCCGGATGCCCTTCCTAACGCAACCCTCCCAATTTTATCTGGGCTTGGGAGCGGATAGATAGATAGATAGACGGATAATAAATAAAAGAAATAGAAAACGGAATGAACCACACCAGACAAGAATGTGTTCCAGGTGAAAATTCCATGCTTCAGTGGACGGCAGCATCAGCCACACAAGGAGCTGATGAGAGTTTCAGTTTTAGTTTCGAGATGCTTCGGAAACCATCTGATTTATTTGACACTAAATGAGGTCTCCTGATTCTGTAGTATCACATCCATAGATGTAAATGTACCAATATTAAGAGAGAGACATTTGATAGTAGCAGTTTAAACGTTTATTTCAGTCTTTTCTCTCCTAGGTGTACATCATGTGGCGACTGTTTTTTTCTTTTCTTTTTTTCTCTACACTGTTTGTCCTCCTAGCCTCTCCTGTTTCTTCCTCTCACACTGTGGTGTGTATGTGTGTGTGTGTGTGTGTGCATGCTGTAGTTTTGTATCTGGAGCTTTCTCAGCCATGCCCGCAGAGAGCAAGACTCTAAATGTCAGCTTCACTTCATCAGTTTATCAGTCTGAGCTTTACTGATAAAGCACACACACACACCAAAACAATGCAATGCAATTAGTGCACACTTTTTTTTTTTTTTTTATTATATATATATATATATATATATATATATATAAAAAGGCAAAATTGCACACATTTTCTTACACTTTTTTAATGGCAACCAAACTAAGGTCCCCACAAGGCCATCTTTCCTGTTTGTCCTCACAAAGCAATAAAAACACTTAAACCTACAGTGCATTCAACATTTCTATAATCACATCTCCAAATAATAGGTTTCTTCTTCTTCTTCTCTTACACATACTCATTTTCTTTATAGGACCTAATCAAAGGTCCCCACAAGGTCATAATTTTTAATAATTACTAAGGCCATTCATTACAATCCTCACAACCGGATAAAGCACACACACACACACACACACACACACACACATGCATGCATTCATCTTTTTAACACTCAGTTCCTATTTAGCCATTTTCTCTCTTTCATATTTTCTCTATCATACACACTTAAACTTTCTTTATAAGAAGCATTATAGAAGGTCCCCACAAGGTTAGAATTATCAGCCATTCCACATGGTGCTTATGAAAACAATTTAACATACGCTCAACATTTCAGTACTCACTCACACACACACACACACACACACACGGTCCAATCAGAAGTCCATTATGGTCCTGACAAGGTATAAAATTATCCAGTGTCAACATAGACATTTTCTTTATTCCCTCTCTCTCTCACACACACACACACACACACACCACACTCCACGAAAGGCCTGTATATCCTTAGGTCTGGAGATTAATGTTACTTCTTATCTCTCACATACCACAGTGAGAACCTTCCAACCTTCTAAATCCTCCACTCAGTGCCAAGCCGCCTTCAGAGTCACGCCCACCTCCACGGGTCTGAGGGGCTTTACAGAAGAAAACAGTCGTTTGTTTATATCTAGCAGCAGCCATTTATACAACGAGGTTATGTGTAGTGTTGCAGAATGTACAGAGGCTTAGACTGGGGGTGTAAAGGTCTCTCAGTACATTCATATTCCTAACATAAAGATTTCAGGTGCATTTTTTTTTTTTTTTTTTTTTTCTTTTTTTTTCTTCGAATTCAAATATAATTCAATGGCAAATTTTGTAGAACTTTTCCAACAGCTTGCATATTTTCTTTTCTGTAAAACAATCTGTACTTTCTTCTCTCACCTTAATACAATTTTCCCTTTTCCTTTCTTCCTCTGAGAAAAATGAAAGAAAATGTGCTCTGTACTTTTATTCTAGAAACTGGAAATATTTCAGAACTTCGATGTCACTGGACATCATAGTGTGTTAAATAAATCAGATCTTGAATATGACTTTTGGATCCTTTCTAGAAAAAAAAAACCCTTTAGAACCTTTAACATGTATCTGTCCCACAGGAACGTGAAAATGGTATACATTTTTAAATACATTACATACATCTATATAGGTAAGAGAAAGGTAGGAAAGATGTACACTTGATTCTACTGAAAATGTTTATAATATAACCGCAGCTTGGACCAGCCTGCATCATCATCTCTAATCTTATTCAGCTTCAGTTTGTCCTTCATTTGAGTTGTTGTACTCCTGGCTGGCTCGCCAACAGTGGAGCATTGTTCAGAGGTGGGAGTTGATTCTTTTTTTTTTTTTTTTTTCTTTATTCATAGAGATGCTCACAGCAAGCATGTGAAGAGTAGATTTATTCACACCTGACCTTGATTTTATCTGTGAACACTCAGAGTAAGACAGATGGAACTAACACTTTGAAAAACACTGAGCAAGGAAAGCAAAGCAGAAAAGAGAAGGGTAAAGCATCCTGGGGACATTTTCATTTACAGGAAATAGCGGATGCATTTTAATAGCAATAAAACATCTGAAAATGGTGTTTTTTTTCCCCACTATGTTGATGGAAATCATGCAGATTTCATTTTCTTGAAATTAACTTTCAGTTTCAGTTTTTGGGTATTATATTCCATGATACTTTCTACACTGCTCATATTTATTTGTTATAGGTGTTTTAACAATGCTTAATTAGCCCTTTTTATCAGTAAACTTCTACATCAGCATTTTTAATCAGTATAAAGAATGGAGTGATGTTCAGGCTGTGAGTCTGATCTAAAACGAGTCTGTCGGCTTTCAGTGTGTTGTAGACGTGTGTCTTCCCCTCTGTTGGAGAACCTTACGCAGAATTGTACTGGTTGAAGATGAAATCTGAGCTGCTTTTTAGATGAACAAGCACCTGGAGAACATCTCAGAGAGCAGAAATGGGTTTGAGATCAACATTTACTTTGAAGATACAAACACTTCTGTGGAAAAAATGAACCTTTTTGTTGTTTTTTTGGAACTTTCTGTGAATATCACCCCTAGTAGTCTCATGAAAAACAGAAATCCTTCTGAACCACTACAAACTCTTAAAGTCCTGAGTGTTTACTTTCATATGAGCTTCATTTTAACCTCCACTGTGGAGGAGTGAATTCGATAAAGTCCTTGTGATAATTTTTATAACCTCTAATAAGTAAAGAATGAAACGATTGTACATTACTATAAAGCATCATGCATGTTGTTACTAAATGTCAGAGCTGCTCTTAAAGAAAAAATAATCAACACCATTAGATTTAAGATTTCAAAAGCTCTTTGGTGTAAAAAAAAAGAAAAGAAAAGAAACATAACTAGCTATCAATATTTCTAACACATTGTTAGAGCTTTATAAGGTGTTATTAGAGTTTATAACCTTTACAAGGAAATATGATTCATAACGAATGATCAGTGCAGTTGTAATGATCTGATTACTTATTTACAGAAATTTGAGGTTTTATTCTTCCACATCGTTCATATTATCTACAAGTGTCACCCAGATGAGGATGAGGTTTCCTTCTGAGCCTGGTTCCTCTCAAGGTTTCTTCCTCAGATCATCTCAGGGAGTTTTTCCTCACCACCATCACCTCAGGCTTCTCATTAGGGACAAAGTAGTTACTTAACTTTAAACTTTATATTTTTTTTCTATGTTTCTATACATCTGTAAAGCTGCTTTGAGACAATGTCCAGTGTTAAAAGCTCTATGTAAATGAATTGAATTGAATTCTTGGTCATTCTCTCAGTTTCTCAAAAAACTTCTACTGATAAGTATAAATGTTCCAGAGAGATTAAATAATAATTATGGCTCACAGTAAAATAATAGTACTCTTTACCATGACATGTTTGAGAAGGTCTGGGATTACAGGAACACTCTGCTCAGCTGGTTTATTCTATTAAAGGCCATACTTTTTATCCATTTATTGTTAAATTCCGTCCTTGTTATCCTGCTCACGCTATGAAAAGTCTAGTATTAAATGGACTTTTTCGGATCCTGGTTTCCAGATTTATCTCTGAAAGGATTTCTATTAAAGCGTTAACATTGTTGTAATGTCAATGAGCGATGAGGAAAAAAACACTGAATAGGAAGAATTAAAGGCATCATCTGATCACCTGATCGTATTCCTTCATCTAGCGAAGCACTCGTGCCATATCTCTAGAAAAAAACCTCACATTCCACTTACAGCCAATATCTAATCAGAAGCTTATTTTTCCCACATCATATTAGCTATTTATTAACACTCTATTATAATCGTTTTACTGCAAGCTGCTCCTGACTCTACTTATAACTCAGACCTGTGCGGCTCAAGTGGTTAAGGCTCTGGGTTCTTGATCATAAGATCGGGAGGATTGTCCACTGTTGGTCAATTGAGCAACGTCCTTAACCCTCTCTGCTCCAGGGGTGTATCATACCTGCCCCCTGCGCTCGGACCCCAACTTCCTCAGCTGGGATACGTGAAGAAAAGAATTCCACTGTGCTGTAATGTATGTATGGCGATAATAAAGGGTTCTTCCCTTCAGTTCTAACACTGCTACTATATAACTGTAAATGTTAGTATACAGCTCCTAGTTATATGTTACCTCCATTAACCACTGTGTGTATGATTATACTGCTAGCTTTGTGTAAATCTACTACTTCTTACTATACAAGCGACTGTTTACTGCATCATACTATAATGCCACTACTAGCTTCCTGTTTTCATTACACTCCTGTTATGTCATCTTAGTACTACTAATATTATATATATTTGCCACAGTTTTATGTATTATGCATTATTAGTATTATGCTACAAGTTCTAGCTCAGTGGTTAAGGCCTTGGCCTACAGTCAAGAATCCCAGGTACACCAAATTTCCCCTGCTGGACCCTTACGCAAGGCCCTTAGCCCTCAATTGCTTAGTTGTATAAAGAAATGAGACAAATGTTAGTCACTGTGGATAAGGGCGTCTGCTAAATGCAATACTGTAAGCTAATTGTTAATATGCTAGCATTATAAGCTAGTACACGGCTACTAGCAGCATGTTACTGTACTGTGCTATACTCTACAGTGCTGCTAGCTACCTCTTACTATGCAACCATACTATACACACACACTTTCTATGTGTTTTAACGTAAACCATGTCTCTGTAGAGCAACACTACGCTTGTTACCATTCTACTAGAATTAATGCTGCACTGCACTAGCTGCTTATTATGTATATGTTTATCACTATAGTACTTGTTACTATGCTGTTTGGCACTGCTGTGTGTGTGTGTGTGTGTGTGTGTGTGTGTGTGTGTGTGTGTGTGTGTGGGAGGGGGGTACATTTGTTGAAATAAATCTAAATGGTCTGTTTATTTTTCTGAAAATCTGTGTTCACTGAATCAGTTCAGTAAGCAGTGTTTGACTGCAGTGAATTGGGAAAGAGTACACACACACACACACACACACACACACACACACACAAAATCCATATGGTATCACCTGCAGGGAGCCAATAAGCCCTTAAACCTAAATTTAGAGTGGAAGGTGCAAACACACACAGAGTCTCAGTGGCACACACACCACAAACACTGCTGCGTCATCCGTTAGTACAGAGGAGGTGTGAGTGCACTGATAATAAGCGTCTCGTGTGTGTGTGTGTGTGTGTGTGTGTGTGTGTGTGTGTGTGTTTACCTCTATAAACTACACTTCACATCGTCTCACCCTGAAACGAGCTCCTTCACACGCCGCTACTTCAACAGAGTATCAG
The DNA here is from genome assembly GCA_033459395.1 of Hemibagrus guttatus. Taxonomy (NCBI): domain Eukaryota; kingdom Metazoa; phylum Chordata; class Actinopteri; order Siluriformes; family Bagridae; genus Hemibagrus; species Hemibagrus guttatus. Next base: position 1,891,860 of record JAUCMX010000003.1, read on the forward strand.
GAGCAGAGAGATATGAAACACACACTGTGAGGATGAGGAGGCCGAGGAGAGGAAGAGAAGTCGGAGAGCAGAGATGGTTCATGCTGTGGAGGGAGAAGAGCAGGAGAACACGTCTCTCTCCATCTCTGAACTCTTACCTTTCTTCTGCTAACTCAAACAACAGCTACGGGGTGAAGTTCCACGTCTAACGTCAAACAAGTTAGAAATAAGTCCCAATCATGCAGTACTTCAGACCTAGGTTTAAGATTAAACTCCAGCGTAACAGTGAGGAGAAAATATCACACACCAGGAATCATTGCTACAAGCCTGGGAACAACAAAGGGTTTAAACTAAAGTATCACACAAGTCCTCTGACAATAAATAGACAATAAAGAGTAATAAATAAAAATAGGAAGAGAAAACAGGAAGGACAACCCAAAGCATAGCATATGACTGTTGCTATGGGAACAGTAATGTGAGACAAAGCTAACCATCTATGTTTTCAGAAAAAAATCAGACTTATGTTTGTATTAAACACTTTCTCGTCGTAGCTTCTATACTCAATACTGTCCTACTCGTAAATATACAAACAGGAAGAATAACAGAACCCAAGCATATGGCTCTGTTGCCATGGAAACATCTAGGCTTTCATACAGTATACTGCTACTAGTTAGTTATTGTTATACGTCTGCTAGCCACTATACATATTACTACACTGCTACTTTACATGGTCCTGCGTTATCTACCACTATAAACCCACTGGCTCCTATTTACTATTTACTATAAGTAAATATTTACTACTTACTTGCTGCCGTGCTGCACGTGTTTCAGCCTGTACAGTAAAATACCACACAAACTATCTGTTCATATATCCCAACAGACAGATTCACAACCAAACACTCCTGAACTTATAGATGTATTAAGTACTTATTGTTAGTAAACAGCTTCTGGGTGCTTGTAAGTATACTTCTACTAACCGCTATGCTTTACTTCTTTATTACTACCAAATACTATTTACTTCTTTTACTGCTAACTGCTAACTGCTTTTTACTACACTGTTATTACCTACTTATACTACTGCTAATAATACTGCTAATATTATACTATATTATACAAACACTAGTTCTGTATAATATTAATGCTGTAGAATATTAGTACTATGCTATATTATACTATACTCTTCTATACTACAGCTAATATTAATGCTACATTATACATCACTGTACTAGCATTCCTAGCTACTTGTTACTATACTACACATTCACTACACTTTTACTACTTATTTATACTATATTATACTATACTAAAGCTAAATATATAAATTATACTTTACTTTTTACTATACTTCTGTTCCTAGCTACTTGTTACTATACTATACTATGCTATACTGTTATCCCTAGCTATTTTTTACTATACAACACATTCACTACACTCTTACTACCTACTTATGATAAACTACACTATATCATACCAATACTAATACTAATACTTTCCTTTTTACTATACTGCTATTCCCAGCTACTTGTTACAATCATCTTCTTCTTCTTTCGGCTTTTCCCTTCAGGGGTCTCCACAGCGAATCATCTTTCTCCACCTATCCCTATCTTCTGCATCCTCAACACTTGCACCCACTAGCTTCATATCCTCATTAATTCCATCCATATACCTCCTCTTTGGCCTTCCTCTTTGCCTCCTGCCTGGCAGCTCCATGTCCAACATTCTCCTACCAATATACTCACTGTCCCTCCTCTGAACATGTCCAAACCATACTATAATATACTATGCTATACTGCAGCTAATACTAATGCTAAATTATATACTTTACTATACTGATATTCCTAGGTACTTGTTACTATACTACACATTCACTACACTCTTACTTCCAGCTTATTCTATACTATACTATACTATACTTTACTACACTACACTATACTATACTATACTTTACTATACTATACTTTACTACACTATACTATACTATACTATACTATACTATACTATACTATACTATACTGCTGTCCGTAGTTACCTTTTACTATACTACACATTCAGTACACTTTTACTTCCAGCTTATTCTATACTATACTATACTATACTTTACTACACTATACTATACTTTACTACACTATACTATACTATACTATACTATACTATACTATACTATACTATACTATACTATACTATACTGCTGTCCGTAGTTACCTTTTACTATACTACACATTCAGTACACTTTTACTTCCAGCTTATTCTATACTATACTATACTATACTTTACTACACTACACTATACTATACTATACTTTACTATACTATACTATACTATACTATACTATACTATACTATACTATACTATACTATACTGCTGTCCGTAGTTACCTTTTACTATACTACACATTCAGTACACTTTTACTTCCAGCTTATTCTATACTATACTATACTATACTTTACTACACTACACTATACTATACTATACTTTACTATACTATACTATACTATACTATACTATACTATACTATACTTTACTATACTATACTATACTATACTATACTATACTATACTATACTATACTTTACTACACTACACTATACTATACTATACTATACTATACTATACTATACTATACTATACTATACTATACTATACTGCTGTCCGTAGTTACCTTTTACTATACTACACATTCAGTACACTTTTACTACCCACTTACTCAATACTAAACTAATGCTAAATTATAATTTACTTTTTACCCTAATGCTACACCTAGCTATTTCTTACCATAGTATTTTCACTACACTCTCACCTATTACCTATTACCTATTATCTATTATTATTACTACTATTCCATACTATACTTATACTTTACTATACTATGCTATACTATAATATACTGTACTATACCATAATATACTATAGTAATACTACTAATGTACAATATTTATGCTATATACTTATAGTACTAGTACTAGTGTCTATGCTGTACATATTGGTCACAATATATTACTACAAGTTCATACAAGTCATTGTACAAGCACATCATATGGAATGTATAATCGTATTGTATATAATATGATCATTTTACTTTTATGCAATCACAGAGATTCAAAGCCCCGCCTCCTAGCTGGATTACACAGCAATAATATGTTTCCTTGGAAACCCACAGCCTGTGATTGTGCTGGTTATTAAACAAAGCATGATTCTTCAGTGAAAGCTGGAAAGCTCTCGTATAGAATTGGTAGCTCTAATACGTTTATATGTACACATCTAATATGTTCTAAATGTAGGGAAAAAGTCGGATTGTTGCTTTGTGGTGCATCAGTTACAAAGGTATAAGTTTGTTCGCGTTTTCCAGAAGAGTAGCTCTACAGAAATAGCCTCTGTTTTGTTATCACGTGTGTATGCCCTGCTGTCGTGTCAACTCCTCTAACTCCTCTTCACTTCACCAAGCATTCCTGCTCTCGGGGATCACAATGCAGGCAGCACAGAAGCAAGAGAATTGGCTATTTATGGAGAAAGAATCTCCAAAGTAAGTGAGAGAGACAGCAAGCAAGAGCAAAACTGAGCACAAGAAAGTGTGTGGGCATTTCACAAGACCAAACCGAATTATTGTTCTGTTGTTTGCTTGAGTTTAGCTCATAATGTCTGAATCATCTGTAAATTAAACCCTGAGACACAAAAGTGCTGCTTACACTTGGCCTGAAGGAGGCTGCAGTCTTAAAAAGTGAGCTGTCCTGCAATTACAAAGCCTACTGAAGGATCCCTCACATGTACGGGGGTGCCAACAGTTAAAATTACATCTCAGGTTACAATATTAGTGCAATATCGTATCAAAACATTACCAAAATGACCAAAAGATGTGGTATGCAGTGGTAATGGTACATAATATATGTTCCATCTGCAAATGTATTAATTGAAGTGGGAGTTTACATCTGCAGCCAGTAGCTCCAGGTGAATGTGAGTTTGACGGGATATCAGGGGTATCGTTGGTCCTAAAACCAGACAATGAGAGGATTTAGATTAAAACTAAGACTCTAGACCTGTATTTACAGTTATACATGTAGAGGATTTAGCAGATTCCCATAAACAGGATTTAATTTATAATCTCTATCAAAAACATGCCTTTATGCCAGGCACTATGAATATAATCAGTCTAAAAACAAGAAAACACACAAGATTACTTATTTACTTATTTTTATTTTTGTATTTAATTTCATTTCATTATATTTTATTCAAATTTATTTATTTATTTATTTAATATGATTCATTTTTAGCGAATTTCCTAAACAATGGCATACTTATTTCCTACTATAGCATTTTCATCCCACATGTTACTGTTATCTTGAGATAAAACTCCTAGTTCTAATTAAACACGAGGGAATTTTTCCGCTACACCGGATGGAAATAGTTCTAGCTGAGCTTGCGAGACAAAGGATCCTCATTATTAAATAGTCTTTATTAAACACCAGTGAGCAGCCGTGGTGTAAATGAGAGGCATCCTGATGTCAGTACTGTCCTTTGCTTAATATTTTCTGATATGAGGTCAGGACTCTTACAACAAAGTAAGCAGCAGTTGAAAAGTCTGAATTCGATATTAGAGTCAGACATGAATCCAGACGCTGGGCTTTATGATTTCTGGTCTTGTGGAGTTTTTAATAAGCGCTCTGTGCAGTTGGAGCGCTGGACATTTTACACACATTTATGGACCTAAGGATAAAGGTCTACCCTTATAACTCCAGCACTCGCAGAGCTATGCAGCCGGGCTGATCTAATCTAATAAAGACGACCGGAGAGAAACAAACCGAACAGACAGGGTACATCAGAGCAGCGATGTCCGTGTCTGACTGGATCACAGACTCACTGACTGACCGGCGGATTTAATCAGATCAATCTAAATACACTCAGAGCCATCGATTCCTCCACCTCCTCCGTATGACATCATTCATAAAGGGCTGCAAAAACAAAAAACAGGAGGGTGTTATATCTCGGTTATAGCTGGTTCAGTGCTACATGGCAGCAGCTAATCGAACACCGCGGACCTATTACAAATCCATTAGGTGGATAATTACTTTCACAGACACACCATGTCTTAGACACGCCGCTATCATCCAGCCATCCACAGACAGCGGATTAACAACACTGTCGTAAAATCTCACAATGAGACGCTCTGGTAAATATTAAAATTCAGCCTGGTTTCTAGTCTGCATTTGAAACAAAGAGACACAAAATGAAATATTGATGTATTTACTGTATCCGTCTCTCTAGAGATTTCTAATTTGTTCACACAGGATGAAGCTCTTGTCTCCTCCCAGGTCCTGCCATTAGGTGTTTATCTTTACATGTCCTTATTTCTCATTTTATCCTTTTGATGAGTTGCTTTATTTAAACCCTCGTGTGTCTAATGTTCTTGGTGATGTATACTCACGACTACGCTCAGTGTTCTAGCTCAAGCATTGGCTTTGTTTATGCGTAACCGGTTTGGAGATGTTTTGCCTGACCTGTGCCCACTGTCTGATACTGACATTCCCTCAGGTGTCGGACTATTTGCTGAACTGTTATTAAACCATTTCCTAGCCTCTCAATACGTGACTTTCATGTTAATGTGCTAATGTAAGAGACACCTGATGCTAATGTAGGAGTCAGTGCCTTTACTGCAAATATTGCAAAACTGCAATTGCATAAACTTCCTGAGTTCAAGTAAAGAGTGTGTGTTGCGCTTACACAGTAGTTATACAGACTGAAAAAATACATTAATATGCAATAATACGAGATTTATTTAACACCCTGAAGTTTCAAATAAATACACATCCAGCAAATTTATTTATTTATTTATTTATTTATTTATTTATTTATTTACTTACTTACTTACTTATAAATGAAATGAATGCAGTACTTTTTTTTTATAAGGAGACGATTATTTAACATTCATGGAAGAAGTCTCCAGTGTCAGCTCTTTGTAACAGTCAGAGCTGTGACTTTAAGGAGCTTTACCGCTTTGTTTTTTCTCTGTAAAGCGACAAGCTGTGATTTATTTGGTCTTATTGACTTCAAAAAGTGAAAAAAGAAAAGCTGCTGAAGGAAACGACTGTAGTGCTGCTGTAACATACAGACATAAAGAAAGTGGCAACAGGAACTAAGTTGTTTCAAGGGAATATGAAATGTAAATAAAAAAATTGTTAATCGTAATTGTTGCCATATTGCTGTGGAACAAGAGGAATAAAATCTGATTTAACTCATGTATAGTAAGATGGCAGATATTTACAGATCATTTCATGCCTTCATTGAGCAGGAAAGTGGCTCTTTTGAGCTTCTTCAAAGAAAATAACTGAGACTCAGCACTTGGTGAGAGCAGACAGTAATCCCAGCCGTGTTATTCACGCTTGGCCTGTTCCTCTCGGGCTTGGTGGCGGTGAGTGAGGCAGTGCGGCCATAAGACTGAGGAAATGCGACCTATTTTAAATGCACATCTCTCTCTCTCTCTCGCTCTCTCTCTCTCTCTCACTCTCTCTCTCTCTGTCTCTCTCTCTCTCTGTCTCTCTCTGTCTGTGTCTGTGTCTTCTAGATGAATGCATTCAGACATGACTGCCTTGTTTTTCAGCTTGAAAGGCGGCTCTGTGTGATCAGATGACACAAACTCCTGTAAGCATGACATCACCTTTAAATTCAGCCACTTCAGGCCACTCAGTGCCATCATGGAACCCTTTTATCAAGTCTAGATTAAATGGCAGTGGATTTGTCTGTGCAGCGTAGAAGCCTATGTGTTATTTCCCAAGAGGAAGAACAAGTAGGCAAAAATTGAACACTTTTGTTTTTGAAATTTGAGACATGATATCATCTGGCCCAGATTTAGCTTTCTGATTGTTGCGCATTAAAGATAATTTATTATGTAACCATGTTGTTCCAGCCTCTTAGGAAATGTATGTTAGGTTGTTCCTCTGGGACAGAACCCTTCAAGGGTTTCCTCCAGGATCTCCAGTTTCCTCCCCCAGCCCAAAGACATGTCTTGTAGGCTGATTAGCATCTCTAAATTGTCAGTAGTGTGTGAATGGATATGATGAACTGGTACCCTGATCGTGGTGGTATCTCCTGCCTTGTACCCCGAGTCCTCTGGGATAGACTTCAGGTTCCCTGTAGACCCTGTGTAGGATAGGTGCTGATGAAAATGTGTTCCTCTAGGGTTCACTGGATAATTTATGGTTCTTATCATCCAGTGGAATGGTCCTGGAGCCCTTTCTGATTGGGAAACACTTGGTTGTAAGGTAGATCTTTAAGAGCTGCCCCAAGAGCTATTGCACCTGACTGTACAGTTTGAGATCTCAGAAGGCATGAAGCATCTGTTGACATTTCTGTAGAGGTGGAGAACTTTTTCAACTCATGTTCTCAGGTGTTCTGTGTCATGTGAATATTGTATATTATCCTGTATTCATGCTGGCAAGAAGGTGACAGCCAAAATTCAGACACTTTCACTGAGAGCTGCTGACTTCCTCTGACAGGAGGCTGAGGTGGGGTGGTGGTGATGCTGAAACAATGTGGCAGTGCCAAAAGATATAGCAACAACTGCTAGAGTTGAGGGATGTTGTGAGAAAACACGTGATTATTTTTAGCTAAAACAGATGGTTGATAGTTTACATATCTTTTGTAGTGCACTACAGAGGTAACATTACTCAGAGGAATTTAACATTTTTCCACTTTCTGGTGAAATTCCCTGGTATAAATCTTTACATTTAAAGATTTCGTGTCTCTTACGTGGTTAATAGCTAGTCTGGCGTACATCCAGTAAACCAGTCACCCCAATTAGGGAGTAAATACCCGTGGATGAGGAGTAAAAACAGTGATCTTACTTAACAGAGCAGGATTATGAGGACATCAGGGTTTCTGCTCAAATCCCTGGCCTCCACAATATGACAGGATATGGCATCATCATTATTCGCGGCTGGTTGCTCGAGTCAGCAGCTCAGTGTTTTGGTGGGAAACCTCTCATCACAGGGACATGAGTCAACACACTACCCACTCCACAGGCAAAAAGCTAGCTGTGTGTCAGTGCTAGCACGGTGTGAGGGGAATGCTAGCGCACTAGCATGTTAGGCTAAAGAGTTAGCATCAACATAACATCAAGTGATGCAATAACAATCTCAGCACTTTAACGATTGTTGTGAATAATTTAATGTACTATATGTATTGAGTGTTTTATTAATGGAACATTCCGAGGATGAGGATGAGCTGTAAGGCAGGGATCACTCAGATGTTTAAACTGTGCCAGCTCTTGATTTCAGACCTTTATGACTCAAATGTTTAAACTACAAGGGCTCTGGAATCTGCCTTAATCAGATTAGCCCCGATATCTCTATTCAACCACTCTTAACGTTTTATATGTATTGTGGTATACGCTGCTTTCTATTTCTGGAGAACCATTATTTCATCCCACTGCCCTGACCTGACCCTAAACCCTGACCCCTTTCAAAAGGGTCAAATGCCAAGACCACAAACACTAAACCCATTCCTATGGGATTTGCCTGGCAGGATTGTATCATCAGGAAGCATATGCCTGCTACTGATGCTCAATGTGACAGTGAGTCACCGCTAACGAGCTATGAGTACGGTGTAGGAGAACGGCATGCTGCAGGCTTGAGATCAACCATGTGCTCATGTATGACAGAAAGAGTGAGACAGTGAGAGAAGAGGAAAGAAAGAGCAGGAATTTTTTCAGCAATAACTTTTTGCAACTGACAGGTTTTAGCTTTTGGTTTACCAACAGAAACTAGCGGAACTTTGGGGTTCTGTGACCAGGAACCAGACAACATCTGACACAAATTATCTGTGATATTAAACTGGAGACATGGAAGTTGAAATAAAATAGCAACTGTATGTGTTTTATTTAGTCCAGCATTCCAAACGAGCTAATTATGTAAGTAAAGGCCATGTAGAGCTACGTTAAGATCTTTAGAATCTGATGACTGCCATAACTGTAGATGGAAAAGGCCGAAATTTTGTCTATTTTTGTTCACCTCAATCGCTGCAATTTGCCAGTCGCTGTACTACAAAGTCACAAGTATGTGTTGCTACTCCTGGTTGCCATGGTGATAACGTTTATCAGCGTGTGGAGCATTTCTTGCAGCTAAGATGAAACCTTCTGCAGGGAGATTTGGTGTTTGTGTGTAAATTTCAGCAGTGTGTATCTGCGTCATAATATATACTATATGAAGCAGAGGCAGCGTGCGATCTTTGTGTGTCTTCACTCCCATTTCTTCACTCCATATTTGCAGACAGTTCAACTTTTCTCAGCTGGACACGCCCACACCTAGTCTTGCAAGTGCTCATGATGCCGGAAGTCGGCAGCCATCATTAAAAAATTAAAGCACTGTGTGTCGCTATATGTGTGTAGCATTAGAATGGCATAGTGGTGCAGGACATAATGTCTTCTCTACTACTACTCTGATGCTTTTGTACAGTATTATTAATGTAATAATGTCATATGTAATTAACAGGGTACTGGTTAAATATCATTTGAAATAAGTTTATTTTATATATAGAACATGAAAAAGCATCAAACATGTTCTTAGTATAAAACAAACCAGAGAGCATGAATTTGGTTTGCTGGCTCTGTGAATGAGGCTTGATTACTTCCAACTCTGGTTTCTGTCAGTGGTTCCTGCACATCATCAGTGAACACACACACACACACACTCATTAGAGTGGCATGTTTACCATGCCGTAATGTTCAGCCATCGTCTGGGCTGCAAAATAGCGAGAGAAAGAAAGCCAAAAAAAGAGCAGACTTCTTGTAGTCAATCAACAGATCCTGAGGTTCAGCAGATGCTGTCTGAGTGAAAGCGTGAACCGATGAGGCTCATGTTAAATGATTCAGGAACCTCATTCTCCTCGTCTTTTACGCTGTGCGATAATCAATGACTGATATCGGTCCGGAGAAATCTCTGAAGCATGAACCTGCATGTATTTATCATCGTCTAATCTGTGTAATAAAGTCCACCTCGCTTCCATCACCATGACGATGAGGGAGCAAATGCAGTGAATGTGAGAGGAGCGCTTATGTTTGAGAGAGAGAGAGAGAGAGAGAGAGAGAGAGAAAGATCACACACTGGACTAGCACAGTCGGACATACTGCATCAACACTCGCTTAGATCACTGAAGCAACAGATGCTTACAGCCAGTTATTTACAAATCTACTCAAATGCATATTTAAATGCATATCCATGGAATTCACAAACATCATAAATGTGACTCGTGAGGTCTCATGCTAGCAGGTCCTGATTTAACAAGTCATCCATATACAGTATATGTTGGCAGTTTAAATATGTAGATGACCTGCTAATTCAGCATCTGTCTGCATCTGCCTCCTTTACACACACTGAATAATCTCATGTGTCATGTTTATGCTAAAGCACTTTTGTACGTCGCTCTGGATAAGAGCGTCTGCCAAATGCCAGAAATGTTTATGTAAATGTTTATGAATCAATGTGAATGCTAAACATTAAAACATATTTATATATGCAGGTGGCATACTGAATATGCAAATTTAGGTAGTTAAATATCCCTAGCTTTAATCCCAGCATTTATCAATGCAGAATTAATGGACGAGAGAGAAAGAGAGAGAGAGAGAGAGGATGTGGAACTGTGGATTTGTGATCATTCACACATTCTACAAGAGCATTAGTGAGATCAGACTCGGATGTTGAAGAGACTCCAGTTCCAGTTCATCCTAAAGGTGTGCAGTGGGGTGGAGTCAGAGTCTGTGCAGGACACTCCAGTTCTTCCAGTCCAACCTTCACCTCCACACCATGTCTTCATAGAGCTCAGGGGCTTGTGCACAGCATTGGCATGCTGGAACAGGGTTTGAGCCTCTTAGTTCTTCGTGATAGAGATTGTGTGCTTCAGACTTTATGCTAAGAGTTTGCGAAGGAAACACATATGGGTGTGATGTGTCAGGGGTGCACATACTTTTGGCCATATAGTGTTTGTATATGAGTATGACCAACTCTTCAATACATTTTACCTGTAACAGGCAAATAAAAAAAATCATCAATCCACATCAAGGTACAGAGAGCCATGAAGTCTAAATCCCTCCAAAGTTCTGGAGAACCACAAAACACCAAATCATTCATTCATTCACCTTTCCATCCATTCATCCATCCATTCATCCATCCATTCATCCATCCATTCATTCATCCATCCATTCATCCATCCATTCATCCATCCATTCATCCATCCATTCATTCATCCATCCATTCATCCATCCATTCATCCATCCATTCATAGAACCGAGATACACCAATCTCACCACCCATACATCTATCCATTCTGAGCAGCACAATGTTTGAATCCCTCCATCGATCCAGAGAACCACAAAGCATCAACCCCTTGATTCATGCAGAGAATCACAAAGCACCAATTTCACCATCAATACAGTGAACCACAAAACATCAGTCTTTCAATCCATTCATCCTTTCTGAGATCCAAAAGGCAACAATCCCTCCATCCCTCCATCCACTCATCCATCCACCCATCCATCCACCCATCCACCCACCCATCCATCCATCCATCCAGACAACTACAGTACATCTCTCAATCTGTTCAGAGAACTGCAACAATCCCTCCATCCAACAATCCACAAATCCAGTTTGGGCAATAACAAACAAGGGACATTTAGAGAACAACAACAAACTATATAAGCATTAAGTTATTATTCTTATTATTAACCATCTACTCCTCCATTTATCAATCATGCCTAACAAACATAAACCAACATGAAAGCAATGTCACCAACCATGTGAGTATTACTATGAATGAAGTTGTTGGACTATAATTAAATAATAAGTAGATATATTTCTGCTTGTTTAATCTTACCCGTGGTGGAGTGAAGGCTCTCAAGGCTCCAATATCGGGATAAGATGCCCCTCAGAGTTCCCCCAGATCCAGTGTAGGTTCCAGGCCCAAGACTGGCATCCGAGTCTGATCCAGGTGACAAGCCTGAACTGCCACTGCTACTGCCACAACTACCCCCGGGCAGGGGCACAGAGCCTTCGGCGCCGCCCTGCTGGGTGCGCATGGCAGCGCACAGGCGTATACCCCTGTCTGCCTCGATCTCAACAGAAACGCAGTGTGTGTGTGAGAGTGAGGAAGTGCTAGCTGACACTGCTGCCTGGTCACTAGCAACAGCCTTTCTGCTGTAGGATCTGCAGCTCCTCCTCTCTGACTCTCTCTCTCTCGCTCACTTGCACACTCTCTCTCGCTCTCTCTCGCTCTGTCACATCTTTCCCATAGCAGCACACCATTCATCAGCGGGGGGCATTGAGGGGGAACTCGGGAGATGAAAAAGTGCCACTAATAGCATTAGAGTGGCAATGAAAGCAGCTCATTTCACCCCTCACTTGTTTTCCCTCTCTCTTGTCCTCTCTCCATCTATTTCTCCTGCTGAAACCTGGCTGTAATGGATAAAGCCCTGGTGCTTTGCAGAGTGTCACACAGGAAGCTATAACGATGTGATTTCCTGGCTGTCTGTGCATACCCAATCCGCTTTATGGGATCGCCTTTATGGCGCTGCTGCTTATGGCTAAAGATGGATGGAGCTCATATATTCTAAAGTACACAAACACTCACTGTATGCATTATACATTATATATATATATATATTATATGATACATGCTAGAAATGTGATCCAGTGTCATCCCAGTCCCTCGTAATGATACTGTAACACACAAACCTCTGCAGGCGCTTTTTCCTCCCAGCGCTGGGTATTAATATCTCTCAGAAACTCCAGCCAGAAGATGGGAGACTAACTGTCTAAACGGAGATTCTCTCAACCTCCTACACACTGATATAGGATACTCCTTCTAGGCACAGTGTACCAAAACAAAATTTATTAGCTTGATGTGAAGCAAGGTGTTTTCTTAAATAAGTTCAGAAGCTAAAGTAAATACGTTATTTATTTAAAAAACAACAAAAAATCAAGGATTCCAGAACAAAGATGCAGTACAATTTAACTAAAATCATTTTTCTCCTGATGAGGATGGCAGTAAATCCGGGACCTATCCTGGGAACACTGGCCATGAGGCAGGAATACACACCAAATCCACCTACACGTTCACACCTAGGGACAAATTAGCATACTCAACCCACCTTCTTGCATGTTCCTGGGAGTTAGAAGCAAACACATGGAGAACGTTCACAGAAACTTCACACAGACAGTAACCTGAGCTCACAATCAAGATCCTGGGACCCTGGAGTATGAAGCAATTACACTATCCATGGTTGAAGTTGAAGCTAATGCTGACTGAAAACAAATAAGAACACAAACAAAATAAATGAGTGTAGTGGTAATTTGCAGAAAAATTGAACGTAAAGCTACTGGGTAGCTTCTAACTTGCTAATGTTAGCTAGGCAGACACATGACTAGTGCATTTTTTAGCAGTTACTTGTGGAAAATGATAGACCAACGTCTTGCATATCTTAGTGTTAAAAGGCTCTGCGTCATCCAACTGAACACTCACGATGTTAAAGAAAAAAAGGTAAAAAATCAAAAATGTATTTATGCTTAAACACTGGACAAAATTTTAATTACATCACTGATTTTCATGTCATTCAAATTTGACACCTCCAAAGCCATAGGTCTATTAACAATTATCCTCAAACAATTCTAGCTAGCTAACAACAATCAAGCGTTTGTGACTTATTCAGTATTTTACAAAAGTGTATAAAACGCACTGAACAATATGGTGTGGTAGTCCAACAAGGAAGCAATGATGGGAAAGCAGCTACAAATCTCTTCCCTCAATACAAAACGCAAATTGATCTAATTACAGAGAGGGCATCTGGTATGACAGGACTGACCTCACTCTCAGGATAAGTATGGTCAGCGGGGTGTGTCATAGAGCTAATGTGAGATAGACTGCCCATGCTGTTGAATATATTGCTGTCTATATGTTTCAGAATCATTTTAAATAGAGTCAACTCATAGTCAAGAGCAAGTTGCCCACACTGTTGCCTGGATTAATGTGCCAGTCCCCTCAAGAGAGCCCCATGTTTTCTCCATAAGATTTAAATGATCAAATTTCCAGAACTAATGAATCTCTGTAATGCTTTCCAGGGACAATTCTCCTGTCTTGCTTTAACCTTTAGTTAAAGAGACAAACTCCAGACTCATCAGTTGTTCATGGCTTTATAGAACATGACCTTATTCTCATAAGGACGAAGCATGTGTAGTTTGCATGTCCATTGTTGTCCAATGCAGAAGAAAAGAGCCTTTACTGCAGTTTAGGCTTTGATTTGATGACGTTCAAGGCTACTACAGTTTGGCTGCCACCTGCTGGTATTCTGTCATCATTACAACAACACTGGCTTGGAAACTGGGTGGCTCCAGAAAGGTTATGATTCTTGTTCCACATGTCAAAAATACTTACATTTTCAGGTGTATTTGACACAAATTTGTAAGGTATAATATAAAATTCCTGTGTTAAGTGACTAGTAACACTGAATGTTGACAAAAGTCTGGCTACAAACAGTCAATTTCTGTTGTTAATTAGTTCTGCTACAGCCTGGCTTGATCCCCTGAAATACTTCACAAAGCACCACGATTCACCAACCACAGCAACCACTGACTTACTTGGCCAATGCTTTTATACAGAATTTAGCTAAGCGCTTGAGTACTTGTTTGCCCACAAACATCACACCTCACATCTCAGCACTGGCTATTACCAAAACAAGCATAATTTTAACCTTACATATCTGGACATATACACAAATGGACAACCAGTCACACAAGCAACTCAAAAAAATTAAACCAACTCAGATACTCAGACAAGATAATATTGTCTGAGTAATGCATCAGAAATGAGCACAAGCAGCCATAAGAGCTCTAAAAGCCTCAGTACTCACCAGGGGAGGACATGCGTCGTCTCCAGCTGAGGCAGTCCAGCCCAGTGGGGGTGCTGTGAGAGAAGCTCAGACTTCGGAGTGGCATTCCAGGAAACACTTTTAATGCACATATAGACAGTCGGGTCCTCATCTGGAGGAAGAGATTACAGTTTGTAATCCTTATCCTAATCACACAGACATTAAAAACATATACTTCTCAAACCAGCTTATGGTCATTTCCAGCCGGCTTGGACTGTCCAAATACCAGCTCCAAATCCATGCCAACCTAAATTATCATTACTAATGCACATTCAGTGTCAAGCTGTTTTGCTGTTGAATATTACAGATCTAGAAGATAGAAAAAGATTAGCTGCATGTGGTATAAAGTGCACTTGCAGATGGTCTACCAGGCTGGCCTTTGTTTTAACAGCTGGTTGCTTGTCAGAGTAACCTGTACATGTGCCAACACACCTGAGCACCCATACCTGGTGTACGGAAGTTGGAACAGAAAAATATCTAGACTGACTAAAGCTGGATTGGGAATTATGTCTCTTCTAAACAACACATTCAAGTTATCAAACAGAGTAGAGCCCACAGCTGGTTCTATGTGTCTTGAGTCCAGAACAATTTCATTTTCTCATCATTTAAAACACCTAATTCACGGGTTAGTGAAAGAAGTTTAAGTAAGGTCCGGATAATACCAATGGATGAAACATGAGCATACTAAAAAACTGTAATGTGTGTCTATCTATCTGCTGTTCTCTAGCATGGTATCAGAAACACAGCCCCCCAAAGATCTTGAATTATAGAAGACATAATAATGCAGACTGCAAGCAAAGTACAAAAGAGATTGGCAAGTGTAAAGTATTAACAAAGACAAGAGACGACAGACAACACAAAGTTTTTCAAGAGAGAACATGGATTACAGAAAAGAAAAACGTGAAGAGAGACTTCGAAATCTTTGCTCCATTAGACATCTTACTTCTTCTATCTCCTCTCCCCTTCTCAGCCTCCTCTGTCGCTTCTTCTCCTCCTCGATCCACAGATCATCCCTAAAACAATGTCTTTCAAATCCACCACGCATAGGTAGGGTAGTGCTAATTCTGGATGTGGTGCTCAGACTGGATGATCCAGCAGGAGGACTCTTCACAGTCTTCATTACTGTTGAGTGACTGAAGAGACGAGGACTTCCAGGCGATACCTTCAGCGATACGCTAGGCTGTTTCATGAAAAGCATCATCAGACTGCCACAGTATCCTTGGGCAAAGCATTTAATTCCTAGGCATTAGTCAATTGGAGGCAGTATAATAACTAATTTATGATACAAAATCAAAAATATGATCTTTAACTAATCATAATTGCCTTCATTTTTTTTTTTACAGAGAATAACAATACCCAGTTCTCCAAGAACTGATTAAATAAAAGTATAAATAAGATAATAATAATAATAAGTAATAAAAAATAATAAAAAGATAAATAATAGAGTACATGAATGGAATTGAAGTGAATACATCTATAGTACCTATAGAACTTCATTCCATCACCAGCTTCATATCAACAGTCAGAGAAGAC
Source organism: Hemibagrus guttatus (assembly GCA_033459395.1). NCBI lineage: Eukaryota > Metazoa > Chordata > Actinopteri > Siluriformes > Bagridae > Hemibagrus > Hemibagrus guttatus. The sequence continues at coordinate 1,908,270 of JAUCMX010000003.1, forward strand.
ACGGGAAATTCATGGAGCTTATTTAGTTATGTCTAGAGTTGGCTGTTCCCATGCAAAGCAACCTCTAGATGGCAGTATTCTCAAAGATTTAAGCATGTCACAATGTTCATGATTGAACTGTATGCCACTGAAAGCCAACACTAGAGCACCACACTTGTTTACATTTTCAGTTTTGCTGCTCCTACCTGATGTCCTCTATGAAATGCTTGATAATTAGCTAGTGGATTGAATCAAGGAAAGTGTTTAATTGTACTGGGCATTTCTATTTCAAAAGTATGTATGTGGAACCCTAGTGTACTCCCTAGCCTACAGCTAAGACAGTAAAGAAAAAGCAAAAGGATATCAAGGAATAGATACAAATATATAAGCTTTTTGCTAAAGCTGTGAATTTCAGATGCAATTATTAGTTACATCCTTGCACAGTGTGCAACCTACACATTTGAACTGTGGACCATCAGTTGAACAGAAGTAACACAATCATGGTAATGACCAGGCAAATCCAGAAATAACACAGACTTTGCTTACCTCAAATTCATTGTCTGCTGTAGATGTAATGGTGCTGATGGGGGAGGGGCTGTCTATGCTGCTGTCCTCCAGGTGATTGCTGGTACCCAGTGGGCTGAGAGAACCCTGACGTCCAACTTTAGGTTTGAGGGACCTCGGTCTCTCAGGGGGATCTGAAACACTAACACTCTGGCCAAGAATAATCAGAGAAAGAGTGTTTGCTCGTGAAGAGGGGTACCGGAATCGTTGTTTCTGCCCAGCAGACCTTGGACTGCTTGGTTTGGGACTCATTGGTCTCATGGGCAATTCTAGATTTTCACTGCTACCTGATGGCATTTTTGAACAGGATGATAACAGCTGACTGGCTAGTGGGGCCATAGGTGAGACAGGACTAGAGCTACCAGAAGGCAAGGCTTCAGAGGAATCAATAAACGTAATTGATAAGCACCTCCTACTACGCCCATCTGATTTGGTGTCCTGCAGGGATGTCCCAACTCCATCTCTCAGGACACCACGCTTGCTAAGTGGGTCAGTATGGCGCTGTATAGCTTTATGTCCATCTTTGTCCGTGTCTGGCACAGACAATGTACGCCTTAGCAGATCAACCTCCTTCGTCCGTTTCTGCTTCTTCCATGAAAGCTTGGTCCGTGTATCTTCTGATTCTGGACATTCATTGTACTTATCCATGGACCGAGACTCAAATAAGCTTGACAGAGACTTGTGAGCCTGGGCAAAACGCAAGCGAAAGCTTAAGCCTTCTGTACTTTTGCTCCTCCTGCAGTTTGAGCATTCACTACCTGTGCTCTGTTTAATTTGTGGCATCTCTGAACCCTCCATGTCCCCTGTCCCCTGGACATGACCAAAGACCTCTTCCTCATCTTCTTCATCCTCTGTATCTACCTGGAGCCCTATTTGCTTATTCACAACCTCGCTTTTGTAGAACACTTCATCATCTGAGTTGTCTTGCTGACTCTCTGGGTCTCGTCCTGCATCCTGGGTGAGGTGACTCAGAAGGTCCTCCCCTCTGTCCTGTGAGTCCCTGGGTGAAATTTCACCCTTACTTACCCTCCCATCTCTGGCCATACTTTTTCCTCGTCTAAACGAGGGCATTTTGGAGAAAACTGAGAATTTGGATGGCTTAACTTTACTTTTTGAATGTTGTGATTTCACAGTGGAACCAGCAAGAGGAGATTTCTGCTCCTCTCGGTCCTCACTGTTAATGCTGCTCGTGTCCAGTTCCAAGGATCCTGTGGACGGACACTTGACTGATGTGGCTTCATCATTCTGTAGAGACTTGTCCTCATTCAGGTCTGAGGGAGCAGGGCATGGCTGGTCCTCAGACTTTCCTGGTGTTCAAGTAAACAATACAATATTTAAAATGGTATCAGTATTTAGTTGTGCTTTCATTGTAATTATGTACTTATAGCTGTCTGACTTTGGCACTTATTTGAACATCTACAATTTCAGGTAACTATGTCAGCTGGAAAATAAAGCCTTTTGGTTGGGAGAAAGCTAAATTTAGCTAAAATTAGATAAAATGTAACACTAGTATTGTCCAAATGTCACCATTTATAGGTCACAAATACTTTACTAGGTAGGATAATGCTTATGAAGTACTATATGGTGCCTTCACATTTCAGTCTTTAGTCAATTTGGTACTTTTTGGTACTTTAGTACTGCCAAAACCAGTGGTTCATGTGGACCAAACAGAAAATGAACCAAATGTTTCAATTTCACTGATTTGTACTAGGCAAACAGATTAATAAGTAAGAAATTAACATTTCTGAAGGCCAAAATATGGGCATGTAATAGGCTACAATTGTACATTTCATAAAGTTGTTTATTTCTTTTTACCTTTGCATTCAGACAAACTGTGCTCACAGGAAGCAACCGCAAGAATGTCTTGGTCTGACTCTGAGGGTTTCATTTTTTCATTTCCCCACTTCTCAGTTTCTGTTTCCTTGTCACCTATAAAGGAATCATCATTAGGATTAGGCAAGTTATCCAGGGAGCAGTCCGTCTCTGGGATAGGCTCCAGGCTTCGGGAGGGGAGCAAGACCTCTGATTGGGTGTAACGTATTGTTTTTACTCCAGAAAGTGATAATGAACTGTCCTCTTTGTCAGCACAGCTCCTGATGACGTTATAAGATTTGAGCTGAGTTGAGCTTGAGAGCTCTTTCTGTTTGGGAGGATTCTGTGTCTTCAGATCTTCAGTAGATGGCTGATGCGGCTGAGAGTTGAACAAGTCTAAATCAGTCTCTTGTATGTAGTCAGAGAGGGAAGTGTGTATATGTGTGTGGTTAATATGTTTGCATTGTTCAGAATGTGTAAACAGACTAAGTCCATTAGGAACTGATTGGATTGGTTGTGACTCTACATGACACTTTTGGTCATGGTGTAGTTTATCACCTGTGCTTACAATATTACATTCAGAGTGTAAACATTCATCCTCTTCAAGGTCCTCTTTTTGTATTTGTTGCTCAGGGTTCCACACATGCCCTGGGTAGAAATCACAGTGAATGCTCTCAAAATCTTCACCTAGACCAGAGACAGCTGAGTCCTCACTGCTCCAGTCTACAGGAAACAGAACATCTGAGCATTTCTTTAGTCCATCGAAAGTGACCAAGCCCTGTTGAAGTGCACCTCCATGCTGGTAAAAGGCCAGAGAGAGGAAATTGGTTTGATCACTATCCTCAGAATCACTTTCTGGACCATCAGAAAAAGGTTCCAACAAAGGATTACAGACCCCTACAACTTCTTTGACCTCAGCTGACTTTTCTGAGGCTGTGTTACTGTATGCAGGGAGGTTCCATTGAAGCTCAGTCTGATCTGATTGAGGATTGTCCTTTTGAACAGTTGTAACAGAGCTAGATTCTGGAAATGGGATCTCAGTGACGCTCCCTTGGGAAGAAGAGATGCTTTTCTTATGTTTTAAATCAATAAACAGTGTGTGATTATTCAGGACACTGACACACTGCTCATGTGTGTGTGTTGGCTGACAAACAGTAAATTGTGGAGCCTGTGTTTCAGCAGGCTTTGATAAGATACAGTTCTCAGTCCAAATCTCAGATTGGCTTGACTTGGCTGAATAGAATGGAAGATGAAGCTCATCTTCTATACTCGGCCCATGTTTTGGATACAGATTATCCTCCACTTCCTCAGACCTTGTCGTTTCCTGGCTTGGATCCTTTACTTTCTCCTCTGTGGAAAGGGAGTAATGACTGGAATGACTGGGGGATATCAAAAGCTCTGGGCTATGAGAGTTATTATCCTTGCACTCATTGTGTATTTGGAGTAGAGTGATGGCTTCTGCAAGTCTTTCCCCAGATGTAGATAGTGGTGAGAGGGTAAGTGGGAAGGAGGAATCCTCCCAAACCTTCTCCTCAAATATGTTTCTTCTGTCCTGCCTGCACACAAACTGTTTAAACCCCCCTGTATCGGACAGTGTGGACTTGTTCTCTGTTGCAGTGACTGGTGAGTTTAGCCAGAAGACTCCGTCAACATCCTGACAGTCTGTGGAGCGTGGCAGGAACTTGGACTCTAATTTCTGGTGCTGATGATCTTGTGGGTTTTTTTGTAGTTGCTTCTCTGCTCCAGTGTGCTCCACTAAAATCTCTGTAGCTGTCTCATCAGAACAAGCAGGCAACAGTTTACTGTTTAAGGGGTGAGGAAGTCCAGACCCTGGAGTGTTCACAGATTCAGTTCCTAAATGCAGTGAGTGGATACCTGATACACTGAGTGTGTCGTGAGTTGTTTTGTCACCATCACACGTGTAAAGGTGTGTAGTGCAGGATTCCTCAGTTTTGGATGGTGCTGTCTCCGCTATGTTACAGTCTCTACAAGCTGTGAAAACAATCAGAGTGTCTTTGCAGTGCCCAGCAGTGTTCAGTGCCTTTTCTTTTACACCTGAGGTGTTTGTGCTCTCATTCTCAAGTGCATACGTGTGCATAGAGTTTGCATTGCAATGAATCTGCTTCACTTCACTCCTGCTTAGCGAGTCAAGTTCATCAGCGTTTTTGATGCTTGTCTTTCCATTGCATACGTCATCCTGAGGCAGTGTTGACTTGTGTTTGATAGTTACACACCCTGACTTGATAGTATGTCTTTGCTGGACAGAGCATGTTGTGCATGCTGTGTCTATAAAACTTTCTGGACAGTGTGCATGTGGATCGTTGTCGTTTTTATGGTGTAGGTCTGAGTCCTGAGAGCAGCTTAGTATACCCAAGTCTCTGATGTCTACCTCTCTGCTGTCAGATGAGTGTATTTCTGGTTTATCTGTATTGTGTAACCTATCAAGGTGTGTGTCTATGTTACTGTGGATATTTTTGTGTAACTCTGCACTACATATTCCTGTGATTTCTGTGTGGTTCTTTCCAGAACCATGTAAGCTAAACGGATCTGTTGTTTGTGAGCAACTTCTGACTTCTCCACAGTATTTTGTTAAAGAGCTACATCTCCCAGAGTGTGGTTCACTATCATCTGTTTTCTCTGTGTTTTGTGAAGCTGCCCTTTCTTCATCCTTTATCTCCACACAGGCTGCACCGGAATGATCTGTATTTTCAGTGTCTTGTGTTTTCAGTTCCTTTGTGTAATTTGTTGTGGTGTGTTTTGGATTGTGTGTGTTTACATGTTGTGTGCTCGGTTCTCCCGTTCCTTGATTAAGTTCCACTGTGTTGAGACCGTTGGTTGATTGTGACAGTCTGTCCTGTGATACCTCTGTAAGCTCTCCACAGTGTGTGTAAATGAGATGACTGCTCAGTTCTCCTTTCTCTGTGTTAAGTGTGTTAATGTGTTGTATTTCCTGCCCTTTGCAGTGTGTGTTTGTCACTCCTGCTTGTGCTTTACAGACTGCCTCCTCTGGTCCATTTCCTAAACTCAGTCCTGGATAAATATGTTCCACCCCCAACAGACTCAAAAACTCGTCCTCGTCATTCCGCGGTTCATGTGAACTGTCTAATTCCTGCTCTCTCCATCCTTGTGGGCATGAATCAAGCTCACACTTGGTCTGTTCTGCTCCACCAGGGTCATTCGGGGCCTCAAGAGCTTCCTGCACCTGCAGGGAAAACAAATAAATTAGCAAAAAAACATAACTATTTCAAGGTTGTTTCAGGGTCACTGAAGTTTTCGGAGATATTCATAACTTAGTTGTACTCTGTATTGTGCTGTATGATAGACTGTACATTTCTGTTCTACCAAGATCTGGTGTCAGGCTGAGAAGAAGGATTTTGTTTCATTCAGAGTTCCTCTCAAGGTTCCTTCCTTATATTTTCAATACCATTTTTTTTTTCAGGTATCTCCTGAAATCTTCTTTCTTTCAGGTATCTCCTGATACATTAGGAGACTTTAGTTGACCGGGATTTCCTTAAAAGTGATTTGATCAAGCTTTTCAGTCTTTTAAGTTTCATTATTCATGCCTTCTGTTGTAGAAGAAGGAGTAATTTCAGTAGGAACTGTAATAGTACTAGGAGTAGTAATAATATACAGTAGTAATAGTCATATTAGTAACAGTAATCTTAGTAGTAGTAATAATAGTAGTATTAGCAGTAATTAAAACATTATTAGTCACTGTACTAGTATTAGATATAGTAGTAGTAGCAGTAGTAGTAGTAATGATACTAGTATTAGTATAAATACTGGTAGAGTAGCAGCAGCAGTAAAAGCATGAACAGTAGTAACGGTGGTCATAGTAACAGTAGTATTAGTAGCAATAGTATAAGTAGTAGCAGTATTAGCAGTTATAAAAGCAGTATCAGTCACTGTAGTAGTATTACATATAGTAGTTGTAACAATAGATGATGTAGCATAAAGATTCTAGTATTATTACTAATTACTGGTAGTTACAACATTAGTAGTAGCAGCAGTAAATGCATGAACATTAGTAGTAATGGTAGTAGTAGCAGTATTAGCAGTAATAAAAGCAGTATTAGTGACAGAAGTATTAGATATGGCAATAACAGTAGTAGTAGTAATGATAATAATAATAGTATTAGTACTGGTAGTAACAGTAGTAAGAATAGTAGTAATGGTAGTAGTGCAAGTAAAACTAATTGCCTTTAAATTAAATTAGGCTTTGCTTTCTAGATTCTACAAACACGCAAATTAGAAACTCTCAGCCCTACAAACTCCGCCCCCTCACACATAAACACTGGTCTTCAGTGGCACATTTGAACATGACTGGCTCTTCTATTTTATGGGGCAATGTCTAAAACCCTGTTTGGTGCAAATTCTCATCCCTACTCCATCTGTTTCTTAACATGGCAGAAAAGAACGTTTCATTTCATTAGAATTTTATTAGAAAACAAAACAACAAAACACCAGAATCTTTATCCAGACCTGCAGATGAGTTAATTATTCTCAGAAAATTAGGCCTTAAGCAGTATCACACTGACCCATGACCCAAATCCTGAGTGAAGTGAAAGCCGCTAGGAGACCATAAACTACCCAGAGGAAGGGCGGTGTACTTACACACTTCATCACCCTCTGTACACATTTACACTCACACTCTCTCTCTCTCTCTCTCCCTCACACACACACACACACACACAATTTTGCTATTTCAGGTCACACTACTTACAGTCCAAAGCATGGAGATGGCTGCTGTGTGTTTGATAAGCTTACAGATGTGTGTGGATATCCAGCTGAAAACTGCCCCCATGGTATCTAATGGGTTCTGCAAATCAGCACTCGTGTGTTAGCTAGCCGCCTTCCTCTTCTTTATCTCTTTGTTTTTATTCTCATCCTCTTGGGTGCTCTGGAGTCCCCATGCAGCAGAGTCTAATGTTACAGGCACAGAGGAGGTCGGAGCTACCTGCGTCAACCAGTCCACAGAAAACCTCAGCGTGACCACACCGCCTCCCACGGCCCGAGAGTACAGGGGAGAGGGTTGCGACTGGTACGCCAGGGGTTTTTCGCCATTCTACACTCAAAGCTTGCCTTAATCTGAGCCAATCCTTCACTGCTGGAGATGTAAGAAAGCCTTTAGGCTTGTAAGCTCAGTCACTCTCTCTCTCTCTCTCTCACACACACACACACACACACACACACACACACACACACACTTTCCTACCAGAATGAATGGTGAGTACTTGAAATTAACCTCTTTGAGCTCAAAGCAACACTGATGGAGAACCACCTGGCCTTTCATTTTTACACTCTAAACACTGAGAATAATAATAATAATAATAATAATAATAATAATAATAATAATAATAATAATAATAATCATACACCAACCACAAACAGCACAACCCCACCCCCAGTGTTCAAGCTCCTCCTTCACCCTCATCGCTCAATTAAAACTTTTGAAGATTTTTTCCGCCATTTAATCTGCACCCTACATCCCGTACCCTATAAAGAGTCAGTGTTGTTTTTTTGTTTCATTCAGTGTGTTTGTGTTTTCATTTCAGTCCTGTTTTGTTACTCTAGTGTGTTGAGCTGTTCCGTGTTCCACTTGGGTCTATTTCTACTCTTCTTAATAAATAAGAAACATTTTTATATTATACATAATATTTAATAATTATTATTTTACTATTTCAATCATAATATTTAACAATCTCTGTCTATATATCTATTTAAAACATTTGAAGTTTTCTCACTCGTATTTCTTATTTATTTTTTATTTCGAATATTCTCCTTTACACGCTGGCCGTATCTAACTGCCATGCTGTTACTCTGATTGATTTCTGTTTAACTTTATGAGCTAACATCTAGCTAGATATTTCTGTTTAATCAACACAGAGAAAGGAAAGCTCCTTATTTCAGCACCAGCTTGATTATTTAATAGCGATAATGATGCTATGTTTCCTGGTTTAGTGGTGAGGGGGTTGATTTTAGCTAATTACACCGTAACTGTGATGCACCGAGAGGACAAAAACTCCATCAGAGTAGAGAAGGTGGTGCAGTAATGTTGTGAACATCCCATCATGTTATGAACAGCAGATACCATATACATACACAGACACATACATCAGGCATAACTTTATGACCACCTGCCTAATATTGTGACGGTCCCCCTTTTGCTGCCGAAACAGCCCTGACCTATCGAGGCATGGACTCCACTAGATCCCTGAAGGTGTGCTGTGGTATCTGGCACCAAGATGTTAGCAGCAGATCCTTTAAGTCCTGTAAGTTGCGATGTGGGGCCTCCAAGGGCCACAACTTGCAACTTACACGACTTAAATGATACTTACAGGACTTAATCTACCTACAGGACTTCAAGGATACTTTTGATAGATACTGACCACTGCAGACCGGGAACACCCCACAAGAGCTGCAGTTTTGGAGATGTTCTGATCCAGTGGTCTAGCCATCACGGTTTGGCCCTTCATCAAACTCGCTCAAATCCTTACGCTTGCCCATTTTTCCTGCTTCTAACACATCAACTTTGAGGACGAAATGTTCACTTGCTACCTGATATATCCCACCCACTAACAGGTGCCACGATGAGGAGATACTCAGTCTTATTCACTTCACCTCTCACTGCTCACAATGTTATGCCTGATCAGTGTATATACAAGCTTTTTGAGGTGGTTTGACATGAAAAAAATAGATTTTTAATCATTAATGGCTAAAGCAGGATCAGAAAGCTAGTCTTGGCCGTGTTTCATCAGTCTGGTGTGAAATCCGTCACCTTCAGTAACACTCGCTGAGAGGAAACTGCACCCTCATGGCTGGACTGCGTTCTGATAAGCGATTAAAATCCCATCCCTGCCCTGACATAAGAAGCCTTATTACTATTAAACAATACGAGAGCGTGTAAAGGCTTTGGGTTACATGCTGATTACAGAAGTGTTGACATGGAGAAAAGAAAAGAGCATGAATGTGCACATCTGATGTTACGGAAAGAAGACGACAGACAGGATGGAAAACACCCGGCGTGGTGCTGTTCTAGTTAAATAATCAACAGCAGGGTGGTGTGATGATGCGGTGTGTTAATACATCAGATCTGAGGATCTGGATTAGTTTTACTACAGCAGAGAAAGAGAGATTTCTCTGAAATGTGCCGTATCACGTCTGGAAGGAAGGAAGCTGTGATCTCTTTCTGAAGCACCGAAGCATGCAGCAATACTGCGAGTGTGTGTGACGGCAGACGTGGACGTGTGGAGACGGTTGTAGTAAAGGTTTAATGCTGGGTAAAAGCCTGTTTTTGGCATGAACGGGGTATTTATATAAGGGTTAACGAGTACGCTGTGAATGGAGAAGCTCTCATGAGTACATTATTGAGATAAGTTTAGGTTTTCATCAAACATAAGCTATAGGAAATGCAGACGAAATGACGCATTACACGTGAGCCAGTGTCCTGCAGGTTTTCTGACTCCATCTGTTTAATCAGCTGATTGTGGCCCTTCAATCAGATCTCGTATCAGATATCTCCTGATTGGTGCAAAGGAGCGAAGACCCACAGCCACACGGCCCTCTGTGGATCAGACCGGACGTCCCTGACACACTATACAGCTATTAATGAGGGAAAATATTGACCCTTTGAGGCTTAGAGCAGATCTGAAAGAGCTCAGATTTTAAAAGACTGACTTCTGATTGGTTTAGAGACAAGAACAAAATGTTATTGGTGGAAAGGTTCTGTTTATCTGAAAATCAAGAAGCTAAATAATAAAAAGACAAAACAGGAACAAGGAAGTGAAAGTAATTGTTTGGAAAATCAAGCTATATTTTTTTACTGCTAGTGTACTGTATATGTGTACAAATAAGTGTGCTGTAGTGCTATTTGTACAGCTTTCTCTCAGATCTATAAAATCCTGTCGGTTTTGCTTTCTTTTCTGTCTTTCTTTGTTTTGGTTTGTTTTGGTTTTTCGTCCATCAGTCCCCGAATCTTCCACACAGTGTAAAATGTTCCAGAACAAGCCACCACCCAGCGTTAATATCAGACTAAAATCAATTTCTCAACTGTGACACAACATCATGACTTCAGGACAGACCTGATGCGTGTCAAAAACAAAGAAGAAGAGATGAACGAGGTCGCGGTGAAGAAGACGAGACGGTAGTTCTTCCGGTAGGAGACGCATTTGGGTTTGAGGTCAAATTTGAGTCATTTTAGATCAAAGCTGTAACATCAATTCTTCATTTTTTGACCAAAATCCAAGAATCGTGGTGATATATAAAAAAAAAAAAAGGATCTGTAAATATAGAAATAAATATAGCAGAGTTTGCAGACAGGCAGGATCTTGGGGTGTGTCCCAAATCACACACCATGTTGTAGAATAAATAGTGTGATTAGTAATAATAGTATTATAAGAGCATTAGAGATTATAGATGATTATAATGCACTTATTATTAACCAAAAATACCAAGTGTGAATGTTGGACACGAACTCAACACTAACAGCTCTGCTTATGTAGCGGAAAAGAGGCGGGGCTACCAGGTGCTGACTTTAGATGAGAAACAATTTCAAGATGGCCGACGAGACGTCTTACAAATGAATACGTGCAGATTGTGTGATTTATTTTTCAACATGTTAAAAATTCCATGTATTCGTATGCTAAAGCATGTTTGATGTCATCCGCCATTAGCTTCTATTTCTATTGAGATGATACGAGTATTTTAACAGAATCTAGCGTATCTAGTGTAAGTGTGTGAGTGTGTAGTGCGTCATGTGGGATTGGACAGGATAGATATCATGATGAGATCATGAAACAAAAAGGACGTAGCAGGATATGCACACGCTAACTAATCAAGGACTTACCACACAGGAAACACGCTAATGAGAGAACAGGGGCGGAGCCAAGACTAGAACCAAAACATGTCATGAACCCTGCAGGAGATCACAGGGAAAGGAGGTGCTGTAGCCACACAGATGAAACCGAACCAGGTCCAACAGCACTCAGATTGGCCCAGATTAGATTAGAACTGAAAATAATGCTGCAAGACGAGTCGTTTCCTGTTCTGACTTCCGTTATAGCAGCTATAAACACTCGCTCCCTCATCTTTATTCTCTCTCCTAAAGATTAAACATCTGCTTATAAAAAACTTCACCTCAGCAACGATGACACACGTCTGTCTATCCGTACACGTCCCTGCGAATGAGCTGTTGCTATAGGAACCATAACGGATGATTACAAAACGAGCAAATTAATATGAATAAACCTGTGATTAATTAGAGAAAGCCATCAAAATACGTCAAAACCTCTTGACCAATCAGGATCCAGAATTCAGCAGCACTGTTCAGAATAATCAGTTAAAAATACGATCATTATGAAGGACTCAAATATATATACGAGTGATTATTTATCTATTTATTTATTTTAGAGCAGAGACACGTTCATAGTAATAGAGACTTCATGCTGCCGATGTATTATGTTCTGTGCATGCATTACATTAAAAACTCCTTTGCGCACACACACACACACACCCCACACACACACACACACACACATCTGTCAGAATCAGAAGAATCTCCTCATTCACACATACCTGTTCTTATCCAGTTACAGCATAAATCCTTTAGGAAAACCAATCAGGTGCTTCCAGATCGCTCTCTCTCTCTCTCTCTCTCTCTCTCTCTCTCTCTCTCTCTCTCTCTCTCTCTCTCTCGCTCTCTTTCTTTCTTTCTCTTTTCAGTATCTCAGTTTCCAGTCAGGAGCTCCACCTCCAGTTTGGATGGCAGTTGAGCAGAGGGAATGCACGTGGGTGCTGTTCATTCAGACATGGACAGAAAGTGTTCACACACACATACAGACACACACACACACACACACACACACACACACACACACACACACTGGGCATGCTCAAACAAGCACTCACATCAGACTGACTGGACGGCGAGTTCACTTTTCCAAAGGAAGGGTGGCTCTGGCTCCGTGCCAGACCAAACGGCCCAGTGAGATCCTCGTCCAACACACACACACTCACACACACACACACACACACACACACACACACACACACACACACACAAACGTTCCTCTTTTACACAGTGTTGAGAAGTGAATCAGTGCATGCCAATCAGGAAAGAATCCCAATCTGTCAGCGAGTGAGATCCGAGATCTGAGATCCGAGACGTTCTGTGTTGGCTTTTGTCCTCCTTCATGAAGATGAGCACGCATGACATCTGCTGTCTCATTAATTATTAATAAACCCACGCCATGACTCTTATTTATAACCCAGTGGCTGAAACAAGACGGCACACAAAGAGACACAAACCCTCAAATCTGCTGCTGACGAGGAGAGCAGTGAGGCTGAAATCTAATCACTGGAGACTGAAACCAGGGTTTGGAGTTTGTTTATTTATTTATTTAACGATTGTCAGTAGCAATGATTTCCACCGAAACTGGGAACAACATCCAAACTGAGATTTTCTGACTTCTATGTAAAATAGCTATGACACAATAATTGTCTCGAACGATTCCTGGGACCGATCTTACGGCACATGTGGTCCAACGTTTCTTCAGTTCTCATCAAACATCTATAGAGACATTATAAAGTAAAATAAAGCTTGGAGAGGAGTAACAGAGATCACTGGTGCCATGTTGGAACTAGCTTGCGTTGCTAATCTAATCAAAGCTAGTCCAAGCCAAGCATGTGAGGTGTTTAAATAAGTGATGTGTGTAACTCATACAGAGGCATGTAGACTGTGTGTTTTCATAGTTTCCCATCAGAAATGAGAAAAAAAACAATGCTGGACAGGCCACACCCACATGTGACAAGCCACACCCCCACATGACAAGCCACACCTATACATAACAAGCCACACTCACATGCAATAGAACATACACATGTGACAGGCCACACCCACACGTGACATGCCACACCTGCACGTGACAAGTCCACACCCATACATAACAGGCCACAGCCACCAATGACAGACCACACCCGCATGTGACAGCCTACATGCACATGTGACAGGCCTCACCCACTCTTGACAGGTCACACACCATGTGATAGGCTACACTCACACATGACAGGCCACACCCACACATGACAGGCCACACCTGCACGTGACAGGCCACACCGCATATGACAAGCCATGCCTATACATAACAGGCCACACTCACATGTGACAGGCCACATCCACATGTGACAGGCCACACCCACACATGACGGTCCACACCTGCACATGACTAGCCACACCCACATATGACAAGCCACACCCTTACATAACAGGATACACCCACATGTGACAGATCACAGCCACATGTGACAGGCCACACCTGTATGTGTCAAGCCACACCCACATGTGGCAGACCACTCCCATGTGTGACAGACCAAACACCCGCATGTTACAGCCTACAATCAATGTGAAAGAACACACCCACATGTGACAGGCCAAACCTACATGTGACAGGCCACACCCACATATGAAAAACCACACCTGAACTTGATAGGCCACACCCACACATGACAACCTGTGGTACTTTGTTCCCTGCTCTGTTCACCTGTTCTGTGTTTTGTCTGTTGAAACCTTGCTGTATCTTATCCTGCCTCTCTCTTCCCAGCGTCGACTCTTTTCCCAGCGCCGGTTTCCTGTTTCCTTTTCATTCTGCATTATGGTTCGGCTGCTTTTTTCTTTCCTTGTTCTGTTCTTTGACCCCCACCTGAAATATCGGGTATGATTATTGCTTTTTAGCCCAGTGTACACTCGCATCCTCGTCCTCGACTCTCACTATCTCATGTTTCAGATGCTAGCTTGTCTGAGTGTAGTGTAAAGCTCACCTCTGACAGGTTCACTGTAATTACGGATGGATAATAGAATCATCTGTAGCTCTCCCATCCAATGTAATAACCATTAGGATAGAACATAAATAATGCATATATATATATATAATTTATATAGTTTAAGTAATGAGTAAAAAAAAATTCAAAAAGTTACTTTGGTTAAATAAATAAATAAATAAATAAATAAATAAATAAATAAATAAATAAGAATAATATAAGTGCAACATGTGATTAGAAGTGAACTAGAAACTCAGTGTGTTAATATCAGAGATAGAGAAAAATGTTTTATTTTATGATTTAAGTTCTTTAGAAAGTAGTGATTTGAATGAAGGCGTGTGTGTGTGTGTGTGTGTGTGTGTGTGTGTGTGTGTGTGAGCGAGGCGGTGATGTGCCATGTGGAATGGATGCCATTTTGCTAATCCCAGTGTGTGTAGTTGTGTATCTGAGGTCATCCCAAACTAGCAGGAAGTAACCTGAGCTCTGCTCTTTGTGTGCGTGGGTATGTATGTGTGTGTGTGTGTGTGTGTGTGTGTGTGTGTGTGTGTGTGTGTGTGTGTGTCCCTGGAGCCTGTCGAGACACTGAATCCCTACACACAGATCTGAAATCAGCTTAGAACCTGTGTGTGTGTGTGTGTGTGTGTGTGTGCAAGAGAGAGAGAAAGAAAGAGAGAGAGAGAACCTGCATCACTACATGCAGAGATGAAGAGATTGCACTAGTCCAGTGACGGAGAGAGGGAAGGAGGGATGTAAAGTGTTGCCTGTCTTCACGTTCTCCTCCGCGCTGGCTCTAAATGAGAGGCATTGAGAAACAGATGGAAGCCTCTCGCTACACGAAAAGCCGATGCAGATCTGGAACGCCTCTACAGGGAGCTCAGCTACACAATGAAGCCATTTTCACAACATGGGAACATTTCAGAGTTCTGCTTTTTTTCTTCTATATCTCTAAACTCTATATCTAACTATACATCTTTGGCTAAGAGACTGAATCTGCGCTGTCAGTGATCCAAACACTCCATCATTCAATATGTGACTCTGTAATTTAATATTAAACCAAAATGAGCAGTATTCTTAAGCTAATGTAGTTTTCCCGGTTCACTCAAGTGACCAGCGAGAGAGCATCACATCACTTGAGAGATACTTGAAGGGCTTCGATTTTACACCTTAAACAGGCAGCAGAGGGGTTTAGGGGTTTTAAAGAGTTGTAAGAGATTAATCCTGATGCTGATTGAGCTGTTAACATTTGTTTAAATCTATTCTACTAAATTGTTGAACTTATTTTTAGGGCAGAATTTTTACATGAGAAAGTCCAAACCAGGAAGTAAACTAAAACTAGAAAAATCAAGTTTAGGATTTAATGATAAAAAGTGTGCTGTAGTAGTTGTTTTTTTCCTCCCTTTTTAACGGAGGGACTTTGGTACCACCTGAACCTGCTCAGGTATGATGATATAATGGAACACATTTAAATATTGTAGGCTTGAAACTTACAAAGGTTGACAAATTGTAATTGTATATAACTCTAATAATTTTTTCTTTTTTCAGAATCAACAAATGCTCATGTTTTGTTTTCTTTACTATTCTGGTCTCCACCTCGGTCCTGTCTATGGCTTGTTATCTGATTGTGTTCCCCATGTTCTGTCTTTTTTCTGATTAGTTTGTTAGTTTAATTCCTGTGGTCTATTTCATTTGGCCTGCGTGAAGACAGTGTGTAGAATTTAGTGCAGTTTCCTCTATATAGCGTATATGGACTCACATCCCACAGTGCTGAAGTGTGGATTTAAATCAACACGTGCACTCACGTCTATACGCACATCACGTGTTGTGCAGTGGCGTAACCACAAATGATTTCTGGGGCAGTGGTTGCTCAAGTGATTAAGGCTCTGGCTTGTTGATCAGAAGCTCAGGGTTCAAGTCCCAGCACTACCAAGCTGCCACCACTGGGCCCCTGAGCAAAGCCCTCAACCCACCCTGCTCCAGGGGTGCTGCATCATGGCTGACCCTGCACTCTGACCCTAAACCTCCAAGGATGGGATATGTGAAGAAAGAATTTCACTGTAACATAATGTTAAGTGACAAATAAAGGCTTCTAAACGTAATACTTAATTCCCAGTAGGATGAGGAAATATACAGAATAAAATAATGAATGTTAAATTTGTGACATGCTCATGTGCTTCAGGTGAATGTCCGAGAGCTCTAGGATCACTGATGACACAATTTCCCTATTTAATTATTTAAATCTATCACCAAACGATCTATCTGTCATGCCAAGCTCCCGGAACGCACCACAGCATACAAACATGGCCGCCATGGACTACAATCCCCATCAACCTCTCCCCACCAGGCCACATGATCACACTCACCTAAACACCTGAGACTTTCTACAACACACGCTCACTCTCTCGCTAAGACTCTCTGATTTATCCAGCCTCCGTTTATGTGTTAGCTATCCTGTTAGTTTTTTCTCTCTCGCTTTGTCCTCGTATTTTTCAGATTTTATATTGTTTCTCTGAATCATGTGTTTGCTCGTCACTTGACGTTTCGGATCCATCCATCCCGACTCCATCGCATGACGCTTTCCATATTAATAACGTTGCTTTAAAATACACTGCAGACAGTTCCTCTAAAAAAAACCCCAAAAACAACAACATGAAAAGCACATAATGATAATAAGGGGAACTAAAGAGGGGAAGTGATAGCTCAACAGATACGGAGTTGGATTACTGATCAGATGCTTGTAACACATTTTGTTCCCACTTTTCTCAGTTTTATCACTTGCCATCTTGTCTTCTTCTCTAAAATATCAGGGTTGATTATTGCTTTTTTGACCAGTTCACACTCGCGTCCTCGTCCTGACTCTCGCTACCTAATGTTTCAGATGCGAGCTAGTCTGATCCTGGCATAAAACTCAACTCTGACTGGTTCACAATAATTACTGATGGATGATAGAATCATCTGTAGCTCTCCCATTGGATATCATGACCATTAGGAAAGAACATAACGTCCAGGAAAGAACAAATCCAGGACCACGAGGCTGCCACTGCTCAGGTATATAAATGTAAGTTGCTCTAGATAAGGGTTTCTTCCAAATGCCATAAAGTTGTGTTAATCAAAAGGATATGTTTAATAAGTAAAAATATATGGTCCTTCAAGTTCTCATTCTCGAAGTATTCTCGGCTGATGTCGCTTGCCTCTACTCCAGTTCTAACTGGATCTTAAGCTTGATTCTGATTCGTCTTGATGAGGAATGGAATCTGATGCTTAAACTGAGAAATCACAAACCTCAGTGAGAAATGAACAAGAGTTCACAAGAGTCCAAGAGGCAAGATTGATAAAACTGAGAAAAGTGTGACCTTTATCACATAAATCTGACCTAGAATTGTCTTTAAATCGAGTTCCTCAGGTGGAGGAACCTGTAGGCCGTGTTTGTGTAAGAGAAACATTATATATGAAAAAATTCCTGATTAAAGTAGATCGTCACCAGCTTCAGAAAAAGCCTGAATCTTACCCCAATTACGTTTACAGGACTTGAGAAAAGGCGCAACATTTCAACAGGATTTGAGAAATCCACTTCTCCTGCCAACAAATTCCACATCAATAAATAGCTCATAAACACCCACACAGCCACAACACAACCCCCAGTGGAGAAGGCCATTCCTTATTAAACCAACTTTACCATGATGCACTTGTTCCACTGCTTCACTCCAACACAATTCAAACAATCCAAACAGCCAAGAGACCAGACCTGGCAGGAACACCGCCATCCTCTGAGTCATGGAGTCGTGGAGTGGGAGAGCCTGATGAAGATCATGAGCTCCTACAACACTGTCATCTTTCTCCATCTAACTGATTTAACTCCATCAGATTCAGGTAGCAGGAAAATCCCTGACGTGAACTGAAGCTCAACCTAAACTCCTCATTATTATTTCCAGCACAGTGTTAGATTTTACACTTAATTGTAGGTTTAATCTATGTTCTTTATTTTCCCTCTTTTTTGGTTTTTATTATTAGATTTTATTTTATTTCATGTTAATGAACTCAAAACATGTGCCTCACACCTCCAGGGTTTAGGGTTTGATTCCTGTCTCTGCTCATGTTCTCCATGTGCTTTAGGGGTTTCCTCCAGGTTCTCCGGTTTCCTCCCCAGTCCAAAGACATGCTGACTGGCATCCTAAATTGTCCAGAGTGCATGAATTGATGTGTGTGTGTGTGTGTGTGTGTTGTGCTCTGTCATGGGTTTGTACCCTGTCCAGCTACCCTGTGCCTTGTTTTCCAGGTCTACTGTGACCCTGTGTACAGAAAATGAATGGACGAAACTCAAAAAATTCTCCATTTACTGTGACAGAAAATGATCTTGCTGCATCAGCTTATGTTTCATGTTAGAAAATTGAGATTGCTATTATGAAATTAAGGAGGCGGGGCTTTCAGACCACCTACACAACTGACAATCATTCCAGATGTATATGTTGATTGGTTTACTTTTGTTTGAGTGACAGCTAATAGCAGCATTCTCTGTTGGTAAAATACTTAGCTAGCTTACCTAGCTAGCTTAGTTAGCTTGTTGTCTGAGGTTCAGGCCTAAAGAACCTCACGATGGAGGAGAACCCACTAGGGTTCTGTTCAAACACGCTAAGCCTGACGTTTTTTGAAAAGTGCTAAAGTGAACTTTCACAATCAGTCCTTCCCTACTGAAGTTTTTTTTAAAAGCTGATTTATTAATAAAAAATAAAGCTTCATTTAATGAAGTCTGCGTATTAATACAATTCATACTTCATTAAAAAAGACGCTCTGCAGAGAGAGAACATTACAGAACAATTCTCTGCATTCCAGGAAACTCCCATGTAATAATGACAGAAACAAATTTAGCCATCTAGAATGCGAATCATTAGCAATAAAGATTAAAACAAGGCACAAAAAGTCCTTCATCACGCCTTCCAGGACCTAGCGAACTGGTCAGCCCTGATTCCCATCACTACCCAAACCACAGAAAATTCCTGGCCATTTACATTTTTATCTAACCACCAGTCTTTTGTAGAACCTTAATCCTTTCCTCACGGCCGTCTCTCACTCCTTCTACCCCAGAAGAGCTTTCCAGTGTTCCTGCCCACTCTGTGGTAGACCTCATGGCTCGGGCGTAGGACTCCAGCGCCATGACTAAAGCAGTGATGAGGTCATTATAGCTCTAATGAATTATACAGCACTGTGAAAAAAACAAGACGTTCAGCAAAAAGGTCAGCGCACAGTCACATTCACATAGACGATGGCTCGGTCAGGACTGAAACAACACCGGCTTTTGATTCGCCAGTGTCCTGGAACACGGCCAAGCTGATAGAAGCAAATTCAGAAGTCCCTCTGTGGCCTTTTCCATAAATACAATTACAGAATGAAAGATTGTGCCAGATATGTTAACTGTCAAATAAAGCTAAATAAATCACCAGTGCGCTCGACAGCTATGTTGGCTGGAGTGATTCTTCTGGAATGCTAATGAGATTGATATGGTGAACATTTTATAGAATATTTTAGCAAGTTTTCAAGTTGTAGAACATCCAGTGCAAGAAAACAAGAAAAAACAAGGAGTTTAGTTTGAACAATACAAAAGGACGATAAGAGTTTGCAATGATACACTGATACAAAAAGGTATACACACTGTAAGACATCTCAAGTTTCAGTTTCCAACCCATTAACCCCCCCACTGATGGTAATATCCCCTCCTTCATACTGATAAACCCCTTAAAACTGCAATATATGTTGTATATATTCTCTGTACACTCACTCTCTCTCTCTCTCTCTCTCTCTCTCTATGTATATATATATATATATATATATATATATATATATATATATATATGTGTGTGTGTGTGTGTGTGTGTGTGTGTATACATCTTGTCTGTATATCTTCACATATGTTTAGATTTCGCTACTGCTTTGCACTTCTAGTTTCGTTGCCTTGAACCCATGTGCAATGACGATAAAGTTGAATCTAATCTAATCTAAAAAAAAAAGTTGTTGATGTTTTTGATAGAATAATCAGGTTGGTGTGGTATCTTAGGTGGACTACTGATCAGAAGGTTGTGCGTTTGAATCCCAGGTCAAATGTATTTGAACTTCTCTCCAGGGTTTAATGTGATGATGGGAGCAGACAAATAAATAGTTGTTTGTCTTAAAATGAATCCAGTATTATTTTTATATATGATATAAAATACAAAATAGAATGTGTTGCTGTAGATAATAGAGTTCAGTGGTGTAAATAGCATGATGTTACAGTAGGATACCGTATTCAGTACAGTAAATGTAGATTATCAGTAGTCCTGTGTAATACGGTAAGTGTCTGGCAACCCAGTGGACAGTATTACACTGTAAATTTACAGCTAAAAGTTTTACAGTGATGAAAGATAAGGCTAAAAGATTACTTTAAGCTCAATTTTTTTGAAAACTTATAAAGTTCAATATCCTAAACCTGCCATGACAGCTGAAGCTAAAGAGAAGAAATAACTCCACTTGAGTGATCACGTTTCAGGAGATGTGACTAGAATCTGGGTCAAACTTTATTTCCCAGAATGCACCTCTGCCTGGGATTACAGCACTCACACATCAAGAACAACCTGATAACTGACTGCACATGCTTCTTCTCTCAGAACCAGCCTGATCCATCCCTGATGCCCTACTTCTGGTTGGAGTCTCATCACTTGCTGGTGCTCAGTGCTGCTGAGGATGATCCACATGTGGACTTCCTGGAGATATCTAGGCCTGCTATGGATAGAACCACTTGGAGACTATGGTGCTAGCTTCACGCTTAAATCTTCATCTTTGAACATTTGATGGTTTCGGCAAGAAGGAATTAGCGCTAAATCTATAGTGAACGTAGAAATTAGAAATCTGATTTATAAGTTGTTCAAAAGCTCCTGGACTTTATACAGCTTTAGAAAGGACATTATTTATAACCCCACTCTCTGGTGTCACCCAGATGAGGATGAAGTTCCCTTCTGGGCCTGGTTCCTCTCGAGGTTTCTTCCTTATATCATCTCAGGAAATTTTTCCTCACCACCATCACCCCAGGCTTAATCATTAGGGATAAAAATACATTTCATTTGTGTGCCATAGCTCATTAAACAGTACTCCAACATGAAGAATTGAGAACGTTTCAGAGTTCATTTATCTTCATAGCTCTTAATTCAGCACTAAAGGTTCGCAGGATTGTGAGCTGCTGCAGTCTAACACACAAACATGTAAACCAAAATAAAGGACCATCCTCTAACGTGTCCTTATAAGGATCAGACCCAGCGTTTATCAGCAGCAAAATACACACACAGCTCACGGAAAATAGCTCACGGACACAAGAAAACTTCCAGCCGTTGTCAGTTATATGGGAAAAGTCGGAGTAATTGCTTATGGCTCCCAGTAGAGATCATTATCCAGCCAAAAATCTGGCCTGGACTGCAGAGGGATGCTCACGGCACGAATACTTATCCACTTTCTCATCTGATCAGAAACAGTTAGCATTAAGGTCTGAGCCATCTAGGCTCGCTTCCTGGAGTCTAGACTTATAGTAAATGACATGGTCTATAGAAAACCTCCAGAGAATGCTGCTTCTAACGTCTGGGGATAAAAACGGATTCGTTCCTATTGATTCATCCGCTAACCCTAGCCAGATTTCAAACCATACACAAAGACGACAACAACAACAACAATCATAGTAACACTAACATGCCCAGAGTTCTGTTTATATTTTAGTATCCTGTTGAATCATGAAGGTCAAACTGGAACAAACCATCTTTCAGCAGAGGCTGTGGTCTCTTTCACCAAATTCACTATGAGTCAAACAGCCTTCCTTCTTTTCTTCCTTCCTTCCTTCCTTCCTTCCTTCCTTCCTTCCTTCCTTCCTTCCTTCCTTCCTTCTTTTTACCTTTTCTACCTTTGTTTGTCATTCCTTCTTTCCTTCCTTCCTTCCTTCCTTCCTTCCTTCCTTCCTTCTTTTTACCTTCCTTCTTTTTACCTTCTATCCTTCTATCTTCTACCTTTCTATGTCCATCCTTCCTTCCTTCCTTCCTTCCTTCCTTCCTTCCTTCCTTCCTTCCTTCCTTCTTTTTACCTTGTCCTTCCATCTTTTACCTTTCTTTGTCCTTCCTTCTTTCCTTACATCTTTCTTTTTACCTTCCATCCTTCTTCCGTCCGTCCTTCCTTCCTTCCTTCCTTCCTTCCTTCCTTCCATCCTTTTTGTGTATGTGTCCTGTCTTCACAATGATACTTCCTCCACCCTATCTTTCCTTCCTTCTTTGCTTTCATACATTTACCTTCCTTATTTCTATTAACCTTATTTCCTTCCTTAATTAAATCCTTCCTTCCTTCCCTCCATTTTCCTTTCTTTTTAAAGTCATCCTTCCTTCCTTCCTTCCTTCCTTCCTTCCTTCCTTTCCTATTTTCACCTTCATTAATTTTTTTTTACCTTCCTTCTTCCTTTTTGTCTGTGTCCTGTTGTCATAACAATACTTCCTCTCCCCATCTTTCCTTCCATTGATTTCATACTTTCACCTCCCTTATTTCTTTTTTCCTTCCTTCCTTCCTTCCTTCCTTCCTTCCTTCCTTCCTTCCTTCCTTCCTTCCTTCCTTCCTTTCTACCTCCACTGATTCCTTCCTTTCTTCGTTTTTTCGTTTGGTCATTTGTTCGTCCATTCCTCCTTTCCTTCTTTCTTTCCTTCCAGTTCTTCTGCTACAGTTACTAAGTGAGGAGAGGATCATGGTGGAGTCAGTAGAGGGTCAGTAGGTTCTGGATCAGTGAACATTTTCAAACCATGAATGAAATTTTACAGAAGCTGATGTGTGGAACCTTTCAGAGTTAACAGCAGTGACTGTGAGCTCCATTACAGCCTCAGAGAGTGAGAGAGAGAGAGTGAGAGAGAGAGAGAGAGAGAGAGAGAGAGAGAGAGAGAGAGAGAGAGAGAGAGAGAGAGAGAGAGAGAGAATAAGAGGTGAGCAGACCGTAAACGAGTGTGGACTCAACCATTAAACTAACAAACCATCCATAAAGCTGATTTAACGCCACCCTGAGCCTCAGACCCAGAGTGTTAATAATATATAAACAGCTCATAAAGCTGGAGGTTTATTACAAACGAAACATATCCAAGATGTGTTGAAGCATTTAAATAACATCTCAATGGACCGGATAAACTTTATGATGCGAGGGAATTTACTCATCCAAATACATCCAGAAGAGATCCTTCACTTCTCCTACTTACTGGAGGTTATTCTCCAAACCCTCAGCTCAGGTCAAAGGTCAGAGTCGCAGCTCTGAGGTCCTGATGGCTTTCTCTAAGTCTATTCTCTTCTTAATAATCTTTGTTGTGCTCAATGAGGGAGTGACGGCCGCTTCTTTTGAAGCACAGGCGCACTGAATAGAACCGACTTCCTCTAATAAGCTTTAATAATCACGGTGAAGGATCATGTCAAGAGAAAAAGGCGGAGCATTCCGGATCACACAAATACCACGGCGAATGAAAACCATAGCAACTTAACGCTTAGTCAGACACAGCATCATGATTACAAGCTATCGAGTCAGGTTTAGGGTTTAAAGTTAAATAATTAACAAAACAAAGCGCTCTCAAGAAAAGATCCTGTGGAATCCTGTGGAGTGAAGCACTGTGGGTAATTTTCATTTCCAAAAATCATTTCGCCTCTTATACACGACCCTGTGAATGAGCAGTTACTATGGAAACGATAACGAGCTCATTGATATAAACCTACGCTGCTGTTAGAGCTGCTGTTCTAGAAAACTCATCAACTCCTCCTGACCAATCAGAGTCCAGAACTCAGCAGCAGCAGGTTTTTATTTCTGTGGTAAAGAAGGTGGTGTACACAGACGAGTCGTGTATGATCTCCTCATGTGGTGTGGACTCACTCAAGTGTTCGTATCGTCCAGCCGATCTGATCATATTATTGCCTTCATTCCTTAAGCAGAAAGAATAAAAAGTGAAAGAAAGAAGATTTTATCTGTCCTTCCCTGCGTTCACGTTAACAGATCTGGAAGTTGTGGGCGTGACCTGTCCTGCAATTTAATTTCTTCCAATAAGCAACACTAGAGCTCTTCTACAGCTAACTACCAATTAACTAACATGCTAATCAGTGTGGAACTCCGTTATTTCATTTACATAACATGCTAGATTAGCTAGCTAACTTTACAGATAGCTACTTAAACTCACCAGAGGCAACTCTTTGATATTATCCATGTCTTTGAACTGCCATTGCACCGGTCAGCTTTGTGCTCGGGTCTTCATCAGTGAACATTTGAAGACTTTGGCAGGACGGAATTAATTCTAAATCTATAATGAAACTATAATAAACTGGTGAAGAAAGGACATTATTAACAGTTACATTATTTCCTGTCCAGTGTCACCCAGATGAGGATGAGGTTCCCTTCTGACCCTGGTTCCTCTCAATGTTTCTTCCTCAGATCATCTCAGGGAATTTTTCCCTCATCACCATCACCTCAGGCTTCTCATTAGGAATATATGTTAGAGATAAATAGTAACTTTAAACTTTACAGTTTTTTTTCTCTATGATTCTATACGTCTGTGAAGCTGCTTGAAAACAAAGTCCATACAAATAAATTGAATTGAATTCAGATGAATGAGAGGTAGGAACTAAAGAACTGGAGAAACATCAGTCCACACGCAGGACAGCGTCGGTCTGAGGAAGCGTCTAAGACAGCTGTTTGGATTTGATGCTTTACGGGGTTTTCTCTATCTTGTGTGAAAATAAAACAGACTGTCGCTATCGCTGTCTGTAATGTGAATGTTCACAATTAGGAAACACCTCCATCATCATCATCATCATCATCATCATCATCATCATCATCATCATGCCATTCATTTAAACACCACGAGCCTGAGACTCCTGATAAATCAGTGAAATATTGATCTCTGAGAGCGCTCCATCGCTCAACGTCGATGCATTCCATCCTGAAGCTTTATCCTGCTCTCGCAATCATCTCCTGAGAATCTTAAAAAAATACAAACACAGACACACAAACTGACAAACAAACACTGCACTCCACTCCACGTCTCTCTGAGCAGGATTAGCGTCCGATAGAACGGAGGAGAGCAAACGAGCGTCGGAGGAAAGTTAGGAAGCTCTTACCGTGAAGAACGCTCTGAAGAAACACATGACACTGAGCATTCTGAGAGCGACGAGGGAGAGAGCTCCTCTCTTCCCCTCTCTTTCTCTCTCCCTCTCTCGCTCTGTGTCTCTCTCTCCCTCTCTCTCTCTGTGTCTCTCTCTCTCTCTGTCTCTCTCTCCCTCTCTCTCTCTCTCTCCCTCTCTTTCTCTCTCTCTCTCTCTCTGTGTCTCTCTTTTCTGTAGCTGGCCCCAGAGTTTTGTAAAACCAAGCTGTAAAACCTTTGTTAAACACACGCACACACACACACCCACACACACACACACACACACACACACACACACACGCACAACCTGTTGCTATTTTGGATTGGCTTAGTGGACTTCTCAGAGGGCAGTCAGCCAAGAGGGAGGAGAGTGAGATATCGAGTGCATAACAACAAGCTCCAAACTCTTATCCAAACCTAAACACCGTGGTGCTCCTGAGCAGTGTTCAGGTATTAAATATGACATCACTGGACGTTATTAGTGCTCCTGCACCCTCTCAGAAGAGCTTTCACACATCTAAACAGAATCCTGGGGCTGTGTAGAGGTTTCACACACTGTTCACACTTTCTCCCCGGGGTTAACACTGAATCCTGGCTCTTCAGAATCTGACGTATATTCCTAAACCCTTCTTCTAATTTGCATATTTGCGTATAAACAGTCACGATTGATTAAACACAGCGTGCGCACGCTTTAAATAACAGCTCGTCTCCACGTAAATCCTTCTTGGCAAGTCATAAACAGAAACGAAAGAAAAGAGAGAACTCTTTTTAAGCATGAAGAGACGTGTGTTTACTTGTACCGCGGCTTCACTGTTTACTGCTCCGTCCTTATCTCCTCATCGCTGTTTATTTATTTTAACTCGGGGTTAAGTGCAGTGTTAAGCGCTGGAGTTGAAGTGCTCACGTTTGTATCATTCCATGCGTTAATCTAGCCGCACTTCATCAGGCTTCATGGATGTGTGTAAAGAGGCAGCAGATTAAAGAAGGAAGTAAAATTGAAGGGGAGGAGAACGAAAGCAAGCGAGGGATGAGTTGTGTTCCTGAAACCTCTCGTCCTGTGCTGTATAAAAGACAAGCTTTACTCATCACACTTCTGTAGCTCTGGATAAACAGATAGTTTACTGACTTCATGACCATGTAGGAGGACGAACCTCTTAAGAGCTGTACCTTTATCTGGGCAAATTCTCACCACACAGATCACTCCTACACTCTTCCTTTCTAAACTCTTCCTTCATTCCTGAATTCTATTTTCCTTCTTTTCCTCATTTACCTTCCTCTCTGTGCAGATGTCCTTTCTTCTGAAGGAAACTTCCTGTACTCTTACCTTCCTTCCTACCTTCCTTCCTTTGCTACTTTTTCCTTCCTTACTTTCTCTACTTTTAGCTCCTTCCTTCCTTCCTTCCTTCCTTCCTTCCTTCCTTCCTTCCTTCCTTCCTTCTTTCCTTCGCTACTTTTTCCTTCCTTCCTTCCTTCCTTCCTTCCTTCCTTCCTTCCTTCCTTCCTTCCTTCCTTCCTTCCTTCCTTCCTTCCTTCCTTTTACCTTCCTGTGTCCTTGCGTCTTAAATTCTTCCTTCATCCTGTTCCTTTCTACCTTTCTTCTTCCTTTACCATTATTTCCATCTTTCCACTTTCTTTCTTTCTTTCTTTCTTTCTTTCTTTCTTTCTTTCTTTCTTTCTTTCTTTCTTTCTTTCTTTCTTTCTTTCACCTTCCTTCCATCCACCCTCTTTTGTCTTTCCTTCCCAAACTCCTCTTTCATTCCTGCATTTTTCCTTCTTTCCTTTACTTGACATTCCTTCCTTCGTTCGTTCGTTCCTTCCTTCCTTCCTTCCTTCCTTCCTTCCTTCCTTCCTTCCTTCCTTCCTTTCTTTCTTTCTTTCTTTCTTTCTTTCTTTCTTTCTTTCTTTCTTCCTTCCTTCCTTCCTTTCTTTCTTTTACCTTCCTGTGTCCTTCCATCTTAAATTCTTCCTTCCTTCCTTCCTTCCTTCCTTCCTTCCTTCCTTCCTTCCTTCCTTCCTGTGTCCTTCCGTCTTAAATTCTTCCTTCATCCTGTTCCTTTCTACCTTTCTTCTTCCTTTACCATTATTTCCACCTTTCCACTTTTGTTCTTTCTTTCTTTCTTTCTTTCTTTCTTTCTTTCTTTCTTTCTTTCTTTCTTTCTTTCTTTCTTTCTTTTTTCATCCACCTTCTTTTGTCTTTCCTTCCCAAACTCCTCTTTCATTCCTGCATTTTTCCTTTCTTCCTTCCTTCCTTCCTTCCTTCCTTCCTTCCTTCCTTCCTTCCTTCCTTTTCTTCCCTCCTTCCAATTGACTGACCGACTGACCTTCCTTCCGACTGGCCGACCTACCTTCCTACCTTCCTACAAAATTGTTGTGAATTAAAAGTTTCTGACTATTCACATTTACACATGATACGGAGTGAAATATAGGATACACTATTACATAAAATTAGATTTTCCTTTTCTGCTTTTCACTAAAATATCATCACACAAACACACACACACACACACACACACACACACACTATTAATCCTTTTTTAATGACATTTAGCTCATTATATTTGGACAACCCAACATTCACCAGAGGCTTTATCTGACACAGATATCAAAAAAGAAACAACAAATCTCACCACAAACTGGAAATAAAACAATGCTATAGAGAGAAGAATATCAGTGAGGATAAATATCACCATATCTCCCTCTGCTGGATAAAACCGCACTGCTGATCGCTCAGATTCTCACACTCCACATCATCCAAGTGCAATAATTCAGTTCATTTCTGTATATTCATTTACAAGCTCAGACGTTTATCCATCAGCTCTTTTTTCAAGGTTTCAGTTTTACAGAATATTTTCATCCTTTTAAATGAAAGTGCTTTTGAAATGTTACTGTAGTGTACTGTAGTGCGAGCATCCTCGACAGGAAGTGATCATTCAAAGATCATTCAAAACCCATTTCCAGTGTTTCTTACAGCAGGATTACTGCTACTCATCATCGAAATATTATTTTCTGTGTCTGAGCGAAGCAGACACGCTTTAATTGGTAGACTCACTATATTTATACACCGGTCAGGCATAACATTGTGAGCAGTGAGAGGTGAAGTGAATAAGACTGATGATCTCCTCATCATGGCACCTGTTAGTGGGTGGGATATATTAGGCAGCAAGTGAACATTCCCACTGCAGCTTACTCCTTCACAGTTTTCAGAACAATGAGACCTGCTCCGGTATAAACACAACACAAACATTTAGTTCCTTGTGAAGTAATGCTGCTGATATGTCCAGTGTTGCCCCTCTCTCTATTCGCGTTTGGTCTTTGCTGGACATTTTGGTCAATTTGGCCTTGATGTTTGTAAGACTGTAGAACCGTATTTGCATCAGTCTCGACTCAGCATTGGTGACACCTTCAGGATGTGCAGATGTTTTCTAAAATTTTAGAAGATCCCCTAACTCATAGCAGCTTTCTTCTAAAAATATCATCATTACAGAAAAAATCTTCATCTAACATTTAGTAGATGAGGATTTGTAAATGAAACTTTTAACAGATTTTGTATAGAATTGTACAGGTTAATGCTAATTGTGAAAATAACACACAGTCGATCCGATTCTACCAGAACTCTGCTTTACTCAACAGCATGATCTGCCTTTCATCCAGTGCTCACAACCTTGGGTTAAGCATGGACAATCAACTATCCTTTTCCTCCCATGTTGCTAATGTTACACACTCATTTCGGTTTCTTCTGTACAACATCAGAAGGATTTGATCCTTTCTATCCACACAGGCTACTCCGGCATTTGTTCAGTCTCTTGTCATTTCGAGACTGGACTACTGCAGCTCTCCACTGGTCTACCTCTGAACGCAATTCGCCCACTGCAAATGATCCAAAATGCAGCTTCACGACTTGTTTTCAACCTGCCCAAGTTCTCCCACACCATCCCACTGCCTCGTTCCCTCCACTGGCTTCCGGTAGCTGCACGCATCAGATTAAAACACTGATGCTTGCCTACAAAGTCAAGAATGGACCAGCGCCATCTTACCTCAAAGCTCTTATCACTCCTCACACTGCACCTCGCTCCCTCAGATCCACTAGCACTGCTCCACTGGTCCCACCATGTCTCAGGGTAAAAGGTAGGTATACATCTAGACTCTTCTCTGTTCTGGCACCGAGGCGGTGGAACGAACTTCCCCTAGGTATCCGTACGGCCGAGTCTCTGACCGTCTTCAAACAACAGATGAAAACCTACCTCTTCCTGAAGCACTTAAACTAGCTTTCACTAGCCTTTCACTGTTTGTTTTATGTATTGTTGTATGTACATTTAAAAAAAAAATAAAACTCAGTTTTTAGGCTGATGGTATCCTAAGTCTGTGTCCTACTGAACCAGTGTTAACCAGTGTTATTCATTGATGGAGACTTCAAAGCACTTTTGTACATCGCTCTGGACAAGAGCATCTGCCAAATGCCAGAGATGTAGCTGTAAATGTAACAGCAGAGCAGGATTTCAGCCTGGTGTTGATGCTGAATATTAGCAGAGGTGTAGATGAGCATGAGCAGTACATCATCTCTCACAGGACGGCCGTGTCAGCTGAAAACAGCCCTTTAGCCGACAAGGTGTTTCCGCTCGGTTAAAAACAGCCATCTGTTTAGTCATCACTCTGGTTATTTTAACACATGATAGGCTTCAGTGAACTCCCAAAGAGCTCTGCTAACACATACAGATCTTATGTCTGATCTAGATATCTGATTATGATCTGATCTTAATTAGTGGAGAGAGTGGCCAGTATCCAGCTTGCTCTATATTTAGTGACAGTAATCTTTGTACCTTCATGCCATTGTGATGTTTGGAGAGTGCAAGTGCAGAACACAGGAAGGACATGAGGCAGAAATAACATACTTTAACACTTTTTTCCATTTGACTGATTTAGAAACTGCTGTGCTCACACGTACACGCTGTCCTTTCATTCACGTTTGTCACATTGTCTTCGTTCTTGCTGATTTGTCTTTTCATCATGTTGCGTTACCTTCTCATTTTTTCCTCTTCATTCCTGAATTGTTTTTATTTTTGCAACTGTGCACTAGATTTATTTCCTCTCTCGCCTGTTTGTTTTATGGCCTGGATGTTTAGTTCGGATGTGTTGTTTGGGCAGATTTCCTGTTTTACTATTCAACTCATGAAGATTATAAATAGTGTTGAAGACATGAGAAAACACTTCACAATCTCAATCTGTGTTATGCTGTTACAGGAAAATAATCAACAACTGCTTGTAATCAAGAAGAGCTACTGTTAACCTTCCCAAAGCAGCAGGTGTTCCTCATAGACCACTTGCAAACAATTATTTACTTTGCTTGAAGCTATTAAAAGAAACCACAAGGTAAAAGCTTTACCTCTGACTGTTATAAAGCAGTGACACTGGACACTCCTTCCATAACTCATTTTTTAATCATTGTTCAAGTGTGTGCTGTACATGTCCTTGTGAATGAGCTGTTACTATAGAAACGATAATGTCTCAGAGCGAGTGCATTAATATAAACTTGCACTACTGTCAGAGCTGCTGTTCTACAGAACTAATCAACACTTTCTGACCAATCAGAATCCAGAACTCTGCAGCACTGATGAAGTGATCCT
Organism: Hemibagrus guttatus; assembly: GCA_033459395.1. Taxonomy (NCBI): domain Eukaryota; kingdom Metazoa; phylum Chordata; class Actinopteri; order Siluriformes; family Bagridae; genus Hemibagrus; species Hemibagrus guttatus. The sequence goes on from JAUCMX010000003.1 coordinate 1,939,210, forward strand.
GTTATACTGATTCCACTTCCTGCTAATCTATAACCTGTGATCTTGAATTCCCAGAATTCTCCTGTTTATAACCAGAAGAAAACTGTATTTATAGAGAACTGTGCCTGGAGCTGCAATATTCACGTGATTCACTGTGATGACGCTCGTAAACTATTGTTGATGCTCTTGGAGCCCACAGGCAATGATAAGTGATGCTAGCTGAGGTCATTTCCCCCTGAGGGAGGAGAACTACAACTTTTTGTTACACACTCTGTGACTCTTTCGTGCGAGTGCACAGAGAAGAGGTTATCCTCATTCACGAGGGTGATTATAAACAAGCACGGCTCTTTTGTGTGCACTTTAGAGGGATGTGCCGGTCTGCAGGTTTGTCTTGCCTTCTGGTGATTACAAGTACAAAAGAAGAGAGGAATCAATGCCAACTGCTGCTTTGTGGCCGACTTCTTTACAGGTTCTTTACACAGCCTTTCTTTATGTAGTGGCACTGAGGTTTTGTTTCCTGTGGGAAAGAAGACATCGCTAACTAGGAGTCTGATTGCAAATGCAGGGATGATAATTGGAATATGGTGGTCACAGCAGAGAAGCAAACTAACCCACAGGCCCTGTCTTGTTATTCTCCAAGACTCAACTTTTTGAAGTTATCTGCACATAGAAAATGACTGACAAGTTGCTACAGGTTGTAGAACCAAGCTATTCCCCAATATAAAAGCCCTTCAGTGCCTTAATCCAGATTAGTAGCATGGGCATTATGTATTCTACAATGGCATGTGGTTCTTCTTGTTATATTTTGAGGAAATTTACTCAACCATTAAAAATGAACAATCAAGAACTCGTTTCCCAAAGAGGAGACAAAAAAAGCCTTGAGTTATTACCCAAGGCCTGTACAGAATGCTGACAATAAATCAGCTTGGCTGCTCTCTTTCTTTCTGTCCTTCTACTTACTCTTCTATCTGTACTGCAATCGCAGTCTCATAAAATATAGAGCAATATAATGCAGTACCTTATCAACAAAAGCTCTATCAATCTAAATAATTAAGGATAGAGATGTGATTAAGTTTATTTGCGCTTGACATCATTGATTATGCTAATTTTTTCTGTTAGTTTTCTGATTTTACTGCCCCATAAATTCTACTGACTTTAGTAATGAGCAAAAGAACCAGACTCTCCTGTACACCTGTAGATCTTCACTGAGCAAGCATGTCCACACATTGCTATAGACTATGTGTTGTACGGAAAAGCACTATGGAACAGCAGAACCAGGCACTGCTTTTGACCCTAATCAGTAGGGACCAGCAGAACCAGGCACTGCTTTTGACCATGATCAGTAGGAAACAGCAAAAATAGGCACCGCTTTTAACCCCGATCAGTAGAAAACAACAGAATCAGGCACTGCTTTTACCCTGAACAGTAGGAAACAGCAGAACCAGGCCCTGCTTTTGACTCTGATCAGTAGGAAACAGCAGAGTTAGGCACTGCTTTTGACCCTGATCAGTAGGAAACAGCAGAACCAGGCCCTGCTTTTGACCCTGAACAGTAGGAAACAGCAGAACCAGGCCCTGCTTTTGACCATGAACAGTATGGACTAGCAGAACCAGGCACTGTTTTTGACCCTGATCATTAGGAAACAGCAGAACCAGGCACTGTTTTTGACCCTGATCAGTAGGAAACAATAGAACCAGGCCCTGCTTTTGACCCTGATCAGTATGAAACAACAGAACCAGGTATTGTTTTTGACTTGATCAGTATGGAACAGCAGAACCAGGCACTGCTCTGGACCCCAATCAGTAGAGGACAAAAATACAGGCACTGCTATAAACCCAGTTAAGTAGGCAACAGAAAAATATGGTACTACTCAAAACTAGGCTTATTAGGAGACAGCAAAACCAGCTGTCTAAAAAGAAGAAGCATGGTCAGGTATTTCTTTAGTCCCTGCTCAGTATAGATGAGCAGAACCAGGAGTACATGTAATCGCTGGTTATTAAATAACAGAAAGTGCAAGCATTACTGTAAACTCTGTTCAGTAGGGACAACAAAACTGTTTAGATCATATTCTGTAGGGAAGAGTAGAACTAAGCACTGCTTCTGACCCTGTTTAATAGAGAATATCTGAACCAGGCTATCCTATAAACCATGTTTGTTAGATATCAGCCAAACTAGGAGCTTCTCTGGACAGTGTAAAGTGGGGAACAGATGAAACTGACACTGCTGTAGACCCTTAAATTGAGAATCACAATCCAAAACTTCTCTAGATCCTGCTAAGTAGCGAACAGCAGAAGCTGGCATTGATCTTAACCATGTTCAGTAGGTAACAGGAGATCAGGCTCTACTGAATACCCTGTTCACTTGGGAAAAGGAGAACCAGGCACCTGGCAATTATAAAAGACCCTGTTTATTAGGGAACACCAGAATCTGGTGTTATAGAGACCCTGTTCATTGGGGAATGCAAGAACCTGGCAATTATAGAAACCCTGTTCATTAGGGAATGTGAGAAGGGTACAGAAAAATTTCTGCAGCATTGAAGGTCCCAGTGAGCACAGTGGCCTCCATCATCCATAAATGGAAGAGGTTTGGAACCACCAGGATTCTTCCTAGAGCGTGCTGCCTGGCCAAACTGTGCGATCGGGGAGAAGGGCCTTGGGAGGGAGTCAGGGGGGTGACCAAGAACCCGATGGTCCCTCTGAACAGCGCCAGCATTTCTCTGTGGAGAGAGGAGAACCTTCCAGAAGAACAACCATCTCTGCAGAACTTCACCAATCAGGCCTGTATGGTAGAGTGACCAGATAGAAGCCATTTCTTAGTAAAAGACACATGACCGCCCACCTGGAGTTTGCCAAAAGGCACCTGAAGGACTCTCAGACCATGAGAAACAAAATTCTCTGGTCTGATGAAACAAAGATTGAACTCTTTGGCCTGAATGGCAAGCATCATGTCTGGATGAAACCAGGCACCGCTAATCACCTGGCCAATATCATCCCTACAGTGAAGCATGGTGGTGGCAGCATCATCAGGGAAAGATGAATTCAGCAATGTACAGAGACGTCCTTGATGAAAACGTGTTCCAGAGTGCTCTGGACCTCAGACTGGGCCGACGGTTCATCTTCCAACAGGACAACAACCCTAAGCACACAGCCAAGATAACAAAGGAGTGGCTAGTGACCCAGCCAGAGACCAGACTTGAACCCAATTGAACATCTCTGGAGAGATCTGAAAATGGCTGTGCACTGATGCTCCCCATCCAACCTGATGGAGAGGTCCTGTAAAGAAGAATGGGAGAAACTGCCCAAAAATAGGTATGTCAAGCTTGTAGCATCATACTCAAAGAGACTTGAGAATGTAATTGGTGCCAAAAGTTCTTCGACAAAGTATTGAGCAAAGGCTGTGAACACTTATGTACATGTGATTTTTTTCATTTTTTATTTTTAATAAATGTGCAAAGATTTCAAACAAACTTCTTTCACGTTATCATTATGGGGTGTTGTTTGTAGAATTTTGAGAAAAATAATGAATTTAATCCATTTCAGAATAAGGCTGTAACATAACAAAATGTGGAAAAAGTGAAACACTGTGAATACTTTCCGGATGCACTGTATATAGACTTTCTTAGAGGGGAACACCAGAACCAGGCAATTATATAGACTCTGTTCATTAGGCAACATAGGAGCCTGGCAATTATATAGACTCTGTTCATTAGGGAACACCAGAACCAGGCAATTATATAGACCCTGTTCATTAGGGAACACCAGAACCAGGCAATTATAGAGACCCTGTTCATTAGGGAACACCAGAACCAGGCAATTATAGAGACCCTGTTCATTAGGGAATGCGAGAATTATAATTATAGAGACCCTGTTCCTAATTATAGAGAATTATAGAGACCCTGTTCCTGTTCATTATAGTACACATAAATATACACGTAAATATATAGGCCTTCTTAGTAGGGAACACCAACACCTGGCAATTATATAGCTTTTGTACATTAGGGAACATAAGAACCTGGCAATTATATAGACCCTGCTGATTAGGGAACACCAGAACCAGGCAATACTGTAGACCATGTTCAGTAGGGGATAACGGCAGAACCAGGCTCTATTGCATGAATATTTCCTTGATTTGACTAGGGCATAGTGCACAAGCCTGTATCTCTAAGTAGATCTTTATGTTAACTGAATTCTAAAGCGTAAAAAACATGATTGTTCCTCAGTAGTTTACTACTTAACTTTTGACACATGTTAAAAACTTGTGTTTAAACAAGTAAGCCCTTTAGAAAGACCCCCATATCCCCCATAAACTGCTACAGATCCAAGTTTCTAAGACCGGGTTAAATCTTGTGTGTATATATATTCTTCTGTGAAACGTATCAAAATATGCAAAGAAAAACAAATATTACATAAATAAATGGTCCACTCTATGCTATGCATTTTATCCCAATTCACATTCAGTCAGCGTTGCTCACATTGCTTCTGAAATGCAATTAATGGTACAAACCATAGAACAAGCTCAGTCTTCAACATCTTTCAGAAACTGACTTCCAAATTTAATGTTAATGTGAATTTTAATAATTTGCAAATAGCAGACAACCTGTAGAGACCTAAAACCAACACAAACTTCTCACTGCTTTACAGATGTTGAGAGAGTGATATTTGATAAGATCAGAAATTCATTGAATAAAAGCATTAGCATTACTAATAGTTTTTTTTATAAGAATAGTCAGGACAATGAAAATGTCTGGGCAAAGAAAGCATGCACGTTCTCATCGGAAAAGACATCTTATGCCAGACATGAAGTAAGAAAATAATCCAAAAGAACTTTGATCTATGAATGTTGAAATGCTTCATGATATAATAACAACTACTGAAGATTAGACTGTTTACTCTCAGTATGAAAAAGATCTGGACCACAGTTAATTGTTTGTTTTTAATACAACAGAGATTCAACATGGGATAAGAGCTATTTACATTTATCTTGCAAATAGTTTTATCCCAAGCGACTTTCATGGGCTAGAGTCCAATCCAAACACAGAGCTGTTAAATGGGCTGACAGTAATACATGCTCAGTATCACAACTCGTTTCCAAACAACTGGAACAGTGTGAACATGTAAATCATCAACAGTCCAAGTTCAGGATCAGACCAGGAACCTGGAACTGATCAAGGTTCCAACGGTGGCAGCACTGAGGCTTGAACCCTGACCTTCTATTCAACAACCCAGAGCCTTAACCACTTGAGCTCATGTGTTTCAGTGTCTTTCACTAATGTCCTGAATATTTAAGTATCTTTTACAAAATGATCTAAGAACAAGTGAAAGAGTTTGAAGAGGTCTCCTACAAATGTTAGCCGTGTAGATTCTGCGCTAATGATAAACGTCCTCAATGACTCATGATGAGAGAAATCCTGACGAAGAAATGTAACCTTCATTCTTGACTCCTAATTTTTTTACATTCTTGCTTGTGGGAGTTGTTGGAGAGAATCTTGTGAGAAGGAACTTCATGCACTGGCTTTTCATTTCTTTTATGTACTATTTGGATGGAATGGTGCTACAGAGAGGGACATGTCTTCATAAGGTCCACATGCTCATCACACTAATGAAGGTGCATAGTATAGACAAATCATTTCAATACAAATGGATTGTTTTGTTCTTTGTTCTTGCTGTTGGGGGCAAGTACCTTAAATATCTTGATCATTTGTAGATCACATGGCTGTAGACTGTACCTGTACTATGTACTCAAAAACTCAATACCCTCCAGAACCATTGCCTGGTTTTTTGGGAGGTTCTGAGTGAACACTTCCTGGTGTGTGTTTCTACTGAGGAAAAAAAATCCCACAGGATATAACATAATGGAATATATCAACAATTCCAGTTCTGTCAGTTGAGATTGGATATACAGTACCTGGGGTTATTTCTACAGTTTGTTATATAAAGGGTTAAATATGTTGTAATCCTTCCATACATGTGTATGCACAGTCCATCTAAAAATTACTGACAAGACAGGAATCAAAGGGGATTAAATTCCCAGTGACACTGCAGTAGTGATTAAATTACCACACCTCTGCATGTAAAATGAGTCCAGTCCAAAGAGAGACTTAAAGCTGATATCTTACATCACCACCAAACTCTGCTCAGGGTTACGAGTACCAGCTAATGCCAGATTCAATAAGGTAGATAAGATAGCACCTGTTGGAAATCTGACACATCCCACCAGCTTGCCCAACTTGACAAATAATGATCCAGATGATCCAATATGTGGTGATGTATCTGGTTTCCATACACACAATGGCTCCTAATGGAGTGTGATAGTAACAGGCACCTGATGATCCCTCATCTGGGGTACCAGCCTTCTGTTGACCACAATGATGGTTTCACAGCCATTCAAGGATTTCTTAATTACTCCGTTCTTCTAAGAGCACTTGAACATGTAGACCCTTAAAGAAAGAAAGAACCAGTCGCTCTATAACACTTTAGAAGGCATTTATTTATTATTGCCTCAGGCTTGCCATTAGGGATAAATGTTAGAGATAACTTTTTGAGTGCCTGGTTCTGCCATAAATTTAATTGATTTATTTTTACTGATGTGTTTGGGCTCCACTTTTTAATTTCTAATGGATCATCCGTCCATTTTTTTAACCACTTTTCCTAGACAAGGTCACAGAGAACCTGGAGCCCATCCCAGGGGACTCAAGGCACAAGTGGCAACCTGCATAGGATACCAGTCTATCATGGGGCACAATTACACAACATGGAAAATTTTTAAATATTAATCAGCCTTCCACCCCCTGCACATATTATCACCATACACAGGGCAGATGCAGGACTCAGACTCCCAACCCCAAAAGTGTGAGGTAAACATTCTAACCACATTCTAAGCCAACCATGAAGTTTGTATGAGTGGATTGATGAGAATTAAATGGTGTTAGACAGCGCTCTGTGCCATCATCATCATCATCATCATCATCATCACCACCACCACCACCACCACCATTACCAGTGAAACACCACCTGTGGGAAATTATTTTGAAAGAATGGTGTTCATCCCTCCAGTGCAGTTCTAGTAGATTTTATACCAAGGTGCAGTGAAGAAGTTCTATTGGCTCATTAATGTGCAAAACTCTCAAACCCATTCATTTCATCTCACCGATCTGAAGGTATATTTGATTTGTTCAGTTTTTACCTTTGGTGGTTATCCATGCTCCTCCTGTATTGCTCTAATAGTATGATGAGTGTAGATGCATTATATTATGTGTCTATGGTGCATCATTTCATCATTTCATTATTCCATCATTCCATCATTCCTTTTGGTGGCCCAGTGGCCTAATGGATAAGGCATCAGCCTCCGGCGCTGGGGATTGTGGGTTCGAGTCCCACCTGGGTCGCTTGTGATTGGAGGCTTGTTTAAATCCAACACATTCTGTTGAATATTTGATCAAGACTTTGCTGGCTTGGATTGTATTCCATCTCACCATTAAGCAGTGTTAGATAAAAGAATCTGCCAAACAAACCAATTTAATGCAGTACTACTCACTCTGAGCTCCATTGCAATGTGTTGATGTTTCGTACTGTGTTCTTTCAGCTAACGGTGGAGATTTTTGGCAGAATCTCGCTCTCATGAGAAGTCAAACCCCGAGAGCGTGAGAAACGCACTCCAGCACACGAGACACTCCCACTTTAAAAAATAAAACCTTATCGAATGGTCTTTATTAGCTGAAAAATTCCCCGTGGTTGTTAAGCAGAATGTATGGCTTTAGATCTGCTTTCTGTGATCGTGGCCTGTAGTTCACAGCCCTGGAGAACTGTGTGCTTTAACAAGCAGGCTTTACATTCAAGATAAAAGTTTTTCTTGTGTGATCTGTGAAAATGTTCTGCACCACAGGCACATGCTTGTATATAAGTTGTAGATATACAGAATACTGGATTCCTTCAACTCCAGCCCATGTACACACTCCTTAACAGTACAGTTTATGTAAATATTGTGTCTTAACACAAAGAGGTTATAATCCCATGATATTTTACACGGTTTTCACAAATGTGGAAACTTTTTTTGTAACAAAATTCCAGACATGCAGCCATTATAGCAAAACAAGTTCAAAATGTTCCATACATCTGAACCAGAGATAATTACGAACAATTGTGATTTGCAAACCAACAAAAAATGAGAAGAATTTCTAACCAGATGTACAAACATACCAACTTCTAATGCAGCTCCCTGACTCATGCTCCTACTAATCCCCTTCATCCCTTCAGTTCATCATTTTACTTTTTTAAAAATAATAGATAGATAGATAGATAGATAGATAGATAGATAGATAGATATACACACTATATTGCCAAAAGTTTTGGGACACCCCTCCAAATCATTGAATTCAGGTGTTGTTTTTCAAGGGTTGGGCTCAGCCCCTTAGTTCCCGTGAAAATAACTCTAGGAGTGTCTTTATGGGAATTTTTGACCATTCCTCTAGATTTGCATTTGTGAGGTCAGGCACTGATGTTGGACAGTCTCTGCTCTAATTCATCCCAAAGATGATCTGTGAGGCTGAGGTCAAGACTCTCTGCAGGCCGCTCCACACCAAACTCGCTCATACATGTCTTTATGGACCTTGCTTTGGTCACTGGTGTGCAGTCATGTTGGAACAGGAAGGGGTCATCCCCAAACTGTTCCCACAAAGTTGGGAGCATGAAATTGTCCAAAACGTCTTGGTATGCTGAAACATTAAGTGTTCCTTTCACTGGAGTGAAGAGGCAGAGCCCAACCACTGAAAAACAACACCTGAATTCAATGATTTGGTTTGGTGTCCCAAAACTTTTGGCAATATATTGTATGTTACTGTTTCTATAGCAACAGATAATTCACAGGGACTTGTACAGCGGATGCTTCACGTATGTAAATAAAAAAGGTGTGTAATCATTCATATGGTGAAGTTTGTATGTATGGAAGATGTATGGAAGGAGTCTCCAGTGTCAGTAACATGACAAGCTGCATTTCTTTTGCTTTATTAATTTTAAGAGAGAGAATAAAGAGAGATGCTGATATGAGGGAATGAGTGTTTACAGCTGCTATAACATCAGCAATACCATTGATGTTACAGGAAAATAGTCCACTTCAGCACAGGAAAACAGGAAATGATTTTTTTCCCGCATTTTGGTGTTTTCCAGACGTTCTTCAGTTTATCAGGTCCTCATCGAGCCCTTCATGAAGCAAGTCAAGTGTTACAAGCAGGAAAAACACTACAGCAGGGCTAAACGAAGAAGTAAAACTCTCTTCCTCCACTGCAACACTTTCTCTCCCTTTCACCCGGAGTCTGAATGGTGCAGATGAATGGCAGCACTGTACTCTGTTTTAAAGAAAGGAGGGAGGATGGATGAAGGCGCCATGGCTGTGCGGGAGGTCTGTGAGAAAAGCCTGCTCCTCTAAAAGCTCAGGGCTCTCGTCGTCTCCACAGTAACCCCTCCACACAGCCGAGCAATTACACGTCCGTTCACTGATTTGCATCCAGAACGAGGCCGTTCCTTCAGCTTCCTCCTCGGCTTTTCTCAACATGGCCGTTTTTCTGTGAAGTGATAAAAAAAACCTGGCTCTGTGAGCGCTACTTAGCATGAAGCTTTTGTTTCGTTTCGAGAGGGAATGACTAATGAAGAGACATGTTAGTTAAGCAGGAGACTGAGGGAAAGGCACCAGGAGAACATGTTCCTCAACACAGTTCACATCTGATCTAGAAACATATCCTCAAACACAGTGCGTTATGAACGCTTTAAAATGTTCTAGTGATCTAGTACCATAAAGGGTTCTTTGGTGTGTTCCTGTCTGATACAGAGTGTTGAGAACAGGTTCTAAATAAAGTCTGATTAAGAAGCTGAAAACCTGTAAAAATCCTAAAACCTTTAAAGGAGTTCTGATGCAGTGTTTGCAGCATTTACTTAGAAACACTGGTGAAAATATAATGAATGAATGCATGCATAAATATATAAATGAATGAATGAATGAATGAATGAATAAATGAATGAATGAATGAATGAATGAATAAATAAATAAATAAATAAATAAATAAATAAATAAATAGGTTTGTTTTGGGGGTTTTTTAAATAAAGAAAAGGGGGAAAAATAGAGTGATTGACTGAAATATTGAAGAACTTTGGAAAGAATTTATTCCTCAATATAATGACTTCCCATACGATGTGACTATATTTAATTATTATAATTAATACTTGGATTATCTTTTTATTTTGAACAATTTATTATTTTTTATTATCATTTTTATGGTTTATTATAGTTGATGGCACTATTTAATTACTTTTTAAGTTTTCAAGCTGCACAATAACAATTATTATTTTATTACTAATTTATGTAATAATAATAATAATAATAATAATAATAATAATAATAATAATAATAATTTTAGTAATTATTAAAGTAACAATAATCATCATAATAATAAACAATGATTTATTTATTTATTTGTTTGTTTGTTTATTTACTTTTATTATTTATTTATTTTAACTGCATTTATTTTTTAACCTCTAAATGTTTGCTATTTTTTGTTTTGTTTTAACAGGCAAATAAATAATCAAATAAATAAATAAATAAATAAATAAATTAGACTTTTTTCCTGCTGCACTTTCCTTGTCCTCATATCTGCTACATAAATACGTGAGACTTCATATTGTGTATTTTTCTTTAAAGGCTCTGTATTGGACCAAGAGCCTGTTATAATAATATCGTTGCTGCGCTGATGTGATGTGACACACTTTGGTCCTCCACTCGTCTGTTCCTGTGTGGTCTGAGTGAGACACGACTCCAGCGCTAACGCTCGGATAGCCAACAGACCTGTTGTTGCTCGCCGCTCTGATTTTTGTTGTTCTCTTCTCTGATTTCAATGTGTGTGTGTTAGGATGCAGTGAGCCATAAACTCATTAGCCCCACCACCACCACCACCCACATACACACTACAATACACTAACACACACACACATACACACACTACAACACACACTCACATACACTTTCAGAGTCAGAGCCATTGAAGACAACAGCAAATGAATCACATTCCTCTGTTTCACTGGACTGAGTGAGCTGTAAACTAGGACACATTATTTTTTCAGTCTGGATCTCTCTCTCTCTCTCTCTCTCTCTCTCTCTCTCTCTTTTCTCCTTATTTAGCTTTCCAGCACAGCGATTCTGTCTCTGATTAAATAAAACCTGCTCGCATAAACACACCTAATTTGGCCCTCAAACTTGCTGATCAGCATTAGATTACTTCCTAATTACTTACCTAACTACCTAATTACTTGCTATTCTGGTGCAGAATAATAGAAATAACGGAAAGTTCAAATGACAGAAATGGGAAAGATTGATGCTTGAAAGATGCTTTAGAGCCTCGTGTGCTCAGCTCCGTACTGGATTCTGCCCCAGTTTTCATTCCTGCGAAGAAATGTGAATAGAAATCATCGGACCATGTGCAACACACTGCAGTGTATAAGGAAAGAGAAGTTTATTCTTCTTCTGTAACAGCGAGTGTTTTATTCCTCTTACGCCCCAGCAGCATGTTAATTCCTTAACTAAATAACTGCACCTTGTACGTTTTCATCTGTTTATAATTAAGTTAATGTTGAGGAGGGTTCGAAAAACAAACTCCAGTTCTCACTTACAGTGCATCCGGAAAGTATTCCCAGCGCTTCACTTTCTCCACATGTTGTTATGTTACAGCTTATTCCAAAATGGATTAAATTCATTATTTTCTCAAAACTCTACAAACAATACCCCATAATGACAATGTGAAAGAAGTTTGTTTGAAATCTTTGCAAATTTATTCAAAATAAAAAATGAAAAAGTCACATGTACATAAGTATTCACAGCCTTTGCCATGACACTCAGTATTGATCTCAGGTGCAACCGGTTTCCACTGATCATCCTTGAGATGTTTCTACTACTTGAGACCACTGAAGTCCACCTGTGGTCAATTCAGTTGATTGAACATGATTTGGAAAGGCACACACGTGTCTGTATAAGGTCCCACAGTTACCAGTGCATGTCAGAGCACAAACCAAGCCATGAAGTCCAAGGAATTGTGTGTAGATCTCCGAGACAGGATTGTATGGAGGCACAGAACTGGGGAAGGGTACAGAAAAATTTCTGCAGCATTGAAGGTCCCAATGAGCACAGTGGCCTCCATCTTCCATAAATGGAAGGAGTTTGGAATCACCAGAACTCTTCCTAGAGCGGGCCGCCCGGCCAAACTGAGTGATCAGGGAAGAAGGGCCTTAGTCAGGGAGGTGACCAAGAACCTGATGGTCACTCTGAAAGAGCTTCAACATTTCTCTGTGCAGAGAGAAGAACCTTCCAGAAGAACAACCATCTCTGCAGCACTACACCAATCAGGTCTGTATGCTAGAGTGACCAGACGAAAGCCACTCCTCAGTAAATGACACATGACCGCCCACCTGGAGTTTGCCAAAAGGCACCTGAAGGACTCTCAGACCATGAGAAACAAAATTCTCTGGTCTGATGAAAGAAATATTGAACTCTTTGGCCTTAATGGCAAGCGTCATGTCTGGAGGAAACCAGGCACCGCTCATCACCTGGCCAATACCATCCATACAGTGAAGCATGGTGGTGGCAGCATCATGCTGTGGGGATGTTTTTCAGCAGCAGGAACTGGGAGATTAGTCAGGATGGAGGGAAAGATGAATGCAGCAATGTACAGAGACATCCTTGATGAAAACCTGCTCCAGAGCGCTCTGGACCTCAGACTGGGGCGACGTTTCATCTAACAACAGGACAACGACCCTAAGCACACAGCCAAGATAACAAAGGAGTGGCTACGGGACAACTCTGTGAATGTCCTTGAGTGACCCAGCCAGAGTCCAGACTCGAACCCGATTGAACATCTCTGGAGAGATCTGAAAATGGCTGCGCAGCGACGCTCCCCATCCCACCTGATGGAGCTTGAGAGGTCCTGCAAAGAAGAATGGGAGAAACTGCCCAAAAATA
>JAUCMX010000003.1:1962181-2002181 GCA_033459395.1 Hemibagrus guttatus
CTACACACTAACTACACACCAACTACAACACCAGCTACACACCAGCTACACACCAATTACAACACCAACTACACACCAGGTACACACAACTACATGCCAGCTACACACCACAACTACACACCAGCTACACACCAGCTTCACACCACAACTACACACCAGCTACACACCAGCTACACACGCAAGACTAACCACACACACACACACACACACACACACACACACATATGCAGAGAAGCCAAGGAGACAGTAAACACACAGTCTGGGAATCGTTCTCCTATCGCACATATTTACATTCTTTTTTTCTCTCGCAGCCCTTTCGGGGGTCGGATGTGAAACGCCGGATGAGTGTGTAAAGTCAACACAGCTCGGGACACTCACGTTCTCTCAAGTGCAGGAGGAATGCGCCGGCCCGGAGACGGACTTCCCCGTGTCCTGATTTCACCCAGGCTTTTCCTGGGTTATTGTGGGTGGAGCTTAACTTTAATCTGATTAACCAATGAATTCCTTTTTCAGCATAAAATACCATTTTTAATCACAGTGCGACATTAAGCTATACGCTAACATTATTTAGCTTAGCGGTAGCTATCTGATGTTAAATAGCTAGCTAGTTTTCATATCAAGCTAGGCAAAGAAATATATCTTTTCTTTTCTTGCATTAGCCCTCGCTTCCTCTCCAGAGAGAGAGTGATGCGGCGGCGCTTTAGTCATTTAACCACTCTGCTCAAACAGCTTTCAGGCTAATCTCGCCTTCCCCACCATCGCACTCCTCATCTCACAGATCCCTAACTAGCCGAGCCGAGACGAGACGAGACGAGACGAGCCTCCACAACGTCTACGCTTCATTTCTCATTAAAATGATGTTGTGCATCGCTGGAAAAGGCGAGTCTGGAAAGAAGATCTCACTGTTTTGTGTTTAGAAGCTAACCATAAAACATGACAATGATGAGAAAAAACACACACGCCATCAGTTATACACCTCATTCACCTCACTCATATTCACACGCAACACACACACACACACACACACACACACACCTGTGCCAGACACACTAAAGAGAACACACAGAACCCAGATTGTTTACCTCCATGGAAGCGTTTCAGGCATCGAAAAACATCTGCAATGTCAACATTCCTGCAAAGCTGAGATGCTCTCTTTACTCAAACTCTCCTCAAGTTACAACTTACTCAAACCACACACAGACGCACACACACACACACACACACACACACGTAAACACACACACACACAGACTGGAGAAGTGTCAGAAGTGCTGTGCAAAACACGAGTTTTACCTGTGACATGGCCGAGCTCATACATCCTTCCTTTCACTGTCTTATAGCCTGAAAGAGAGTGAGTGCACACACACATACACACACACACACACACACACACACACACACACACACACACACAGAGCTAAACTAAACTAAGCATGTCCTCCTCTTTCACTCTACAGCCAACACGCATACCACACAGAAGCAGTTATTCCAGCCTTAAAACACAAAGAGAGAAAGAGAAAGAAATAGAGAGAGAGAGAGAGAGAGAGAGCGAGACCAAGACAGAGAAAGAGAGGGAGAGACAGAGAGTGACAGAGGGAGGGAGAGAGAGAGAGAGAGAGAGAGAGAGAGAGAGAGAGAGAGAGAGAGAGAGAGAGAGAGAGAGATTGGACTTAATAGTGAACATGAGGAGAGAAATACAAACTGAGGTTCAAAAGAAGAAAAAAGAAAGAGAGAAAGAGAGAGAGAGAGAGAGCGAGACGAGAGGGACAAACATGAAAATGAGAGGAGAAACAGAACATCAGAGCATGAAATTAGGAGAGAGAGAGAGAAAAAGAAAGAGAGAGAGAGAGAGAGAGAGAGAGAGAGAGAGAAGAAAATGCCAAAAGAATAGAGGAACCCGAGGCTTTCCAGAAACTAAATACACCCCTAATACGGTTCCTTCATGGTTCTTTTGATAGATTAAAGGCTTTTTTTCCTAAGAAGCTTTCAGAAATAAAGCTCCTGAAGAGTTTCTTTAGAGGAGCAAGCTGAAGAATGCTTCACAGATCAGGATTCGACCCTGTATCCTCCGCGAACTGAAAGAACATCGTGTTTATGCTGAAAGATAAATAAATCTGCTGCAGGAATGAGTCTTCAGTTCAAGCAGAACTATTAAACCCAGAGGAACTGTCAGAACAGCCGATGATCTTCAGTGATGTTCTGCTCACTCTGGCCGTGTCCCTCACTGGCTGTTTCTCATTACCGCTCGTCTTCCTCGTTCTTCATCTGCACGCTTCACTTTTACGGCGGTTGTTTAGCACCAGAAGAGGTCTGTTCCAAGCTTATGAAGGCTACTAACATGTGCTCCTCGGGTTCCTCTCAGTTCTCCAGTGTCCTCTTACATCTAAGTTGCTCCCAGGTGTAGGAGTTGTATGCATGAGGATCTTTCATTCATCAGTATCCCATTCAACATGGAATTTTAAACATGCTGGAAAATATCAGTCTAGATCATCTTCTACTGCTCACCTGGAACTGTTACAGGACCTCCAGGGTTCCTCTGGGGTATTTTTTAATGATTAGCGGTTCTAGCTTTCTAAAGAACTTCTTTATGGAATCATTTCTGAAGATACTCGCTGGATTCTTGTAGGGTTCTCCATGTAATCTTTAAGAGTTCCCTCAGAGCTCCAAAATAAAGAACTCTTCATGGAAAGGGTTCTAGCTTTCTAGATGCAGTTTGAAAGTGAAGTGTAGGTACGTGAGGAGTTCCTTCAGAGGGATAAAGAAGAATCCTTGATTTTTCAAAGGTTTGTAGGGTTCCCTGAGAACCTTTAAAGGTTCCCTCTGAGCGATAAACCAAAGAAAAGTTTAATCAGCAAAAGGAAAAATATCCTTCAGGAACCAGAAGTGAGACAGAAATCCACCATCTACCTGCACCTCCATGAAACCTCATCATCAGGAGGAAGTTCACTACAAAGTTGAATTGGTGTTCCTTTTTATTTTACAATTTTTGTAAATATTTTCAGGTAACAGTTTGAGGAACGTTCTTTACGTCCATCATGACTTCCTCTCTGCTCTGATCAGCTTCCTTCAGTTAAATGCATTCATTTGCATAACCGCATGTGATTGGCTGAAACAGAGGATCTGCTGAAGAAGGCACATTGGATCACCTTCAGAAAATTCTGCAACAATATTAATCTAGTGCGAGGTTCTGGGCAGGTCACGAGGTATGAAACGTTGGTATTGTGGCATTCCAGAGTGAGGAGAAGAAGAAATGTGCTCGGCAGCTCGGAGAGAGGGAGAAAAATAACGAAAATGAGGAAACACTTTGCTGACTCTGTGATTTGAGATGAATGAATGGCTTTTGAAGGAATGAAAGCGGGCCTTGTGAACAACTGTTTGAATACTCACACACACACACACACACGTAATGAATCCTGGAGATTTGAGTCAGAGTGAAGGCGAGAACCTTGGTGGAGTTCTCCGTGTTTGGTTTTCCTCTTCAGGGAGTTTTCCAGCATAATTTTGGTCTTGAGGTAATTAGCCAGTTTAATTGTTTTTCCACTTGACATTTTCTCTAATAGAAAACACAACACAAGACCCATAAATACCTCCTACAGAAAAAAAAAAACATGGACTTTCATACTTTTTGACTTTTTCGGTCATGTGGTTGGTGGCATCTCCACCCATACTGTTGGAATCGAAGCCGTTTGATTGGCGCTCGGTCAGCGCCGGCTAAATTTACAGCCACTTAGGGCTGCTTGCTTCCAAAAACGCCCCTTCAGAAGCGGTTAGTGAGGTTTACTCTGGCAAAGAGGAATCACATCGTTTGAAACAATAAATACCGTGCATGCTTCAGGGCAGTCGGGGTTACTCAGGGGGGTCAGACATTCAATGCTTCTCGCTAACATAACCGCAGGCCGAGACGACTCGCACAGTAAATTCCATCAGACTAGCGGGTAGTTGTGATGTCCACTCGGAAACTGATTACTTTTCAACAAACATATACATCACGCTTCCGTTCCTTAGAATCTATTCAACTCTAATTAACAAATAAATCCACCTGTATCCGTGACTTTATAAATCCTACATCATTTTTTAAAGAGAAAAAGGAGTGGCTTTGTAGTTCTCTATATGAGCAGAACTGACAGATTTATATTAATATTAATACTAATACGCATTGCTTCCATAGCAACAGCTCGTACAGCGGACGTTCCACGTAAACTGATAAAAAGTGTGTGTCTTCGTCGACACTGTGAGGTTTTCTGTTTTATTTTGTCTAACGTATGGAAGGAGTCTCCAGTGTCAGTAAAGCTGACTTTAGATTTTCTATAATGTTGACAATTTTTTTTAATTCATTTAAAAAAAATATTTAAATGCATTTTGACATGCTTCCTCGTACCGTGCTGTTTTATACTGAGCGCATGTGCACTGACCGGAACAGGACATTTGTAATCACTAGGCTGGAAGGGGGCAGGGCTTCCAGGGTGTCCTTTAATATCAGAGAGTTCAAACCCGTTATGGAGCTGTCAATCATTCCAGATTCATGTGTAACAGTCGGAGGTAAAACCGTAACTTTTCCAATTTTTCCAATTTCCAAATTTTCCGATGTCTTCAGGAACAGAGTTTACACTTCTTTCAGTAACATGACCAGCTGCATATTTTTTATTAACCTTTAAGAGTTCAAATTTAGTATCTAATTAGTATAATAATTAGTAAATAATAATCTAATTAGCATAATTAGCATAATTAGTATCTTTCTTTCTCTCTCTGTCTTTTTTTTGTCTAGCTAATATGTCCCACTTCCGATCTCCCAGTGTTCTGAATTCCCAGTGTGACCAGTTCTTCTTTCCGGACCTGCCTGACCCATCCAGACGCTCTACCCCTGATTGGTGTCTTGTGGCTTGGTAGTGCTCACTGCTGCTGTGGATAGATCTGTGTGGTCAGCCTGTGACCAGGGGTCTGCTGTGGATAGAACCTCTTGGAGAATATCACACCGTCTGTGAACTGCTGTTGCATCGGTCAGCTTTCAGCAGGAAGGAATTATTGTTCTGTCTATAATGAACTCACAAACTGCTCTGACCTATTAGTTCCTCAAGAGCTCTTGGTAAAGGAAGGATATTATCAACAGTTACATTATTTCCTGTCCAGTGTCACCCAAATGAGGATGAGGTTCCCTTCTGAGCCTGGTTCCTCTCAAAGTTTCTTCCTCAGATCATCTCAGGGAGTTTTTCCTGACTGCCGTCACCTCAGGCTTCTCATTAGGGATAAATATTAGTGATAAATAATAACTTAACTTTAAACTTCATCATTTTTTCCCTATGTTTCTATACTTCTGTAAAGCTGCTTTGAGACAACGTCTATTGTTAAAAGCACTATACAAATGAGATACATTGGAAAACAAAATAAATATATTCATAAAAAAATATGAGGATGTTATCAGTGATTAGAATTTGATCAGTAGTGCTGAATTTGCTGAAAATGTAGAACTGATTTAAAGAAAAACACGCACCAGCTCCATGCTTGAATAGGTGAATGGTGAAACAAATCATCCAGGAATATAAACTCTCCAGGAAAAGGCCAGAGGCCAGGAAGCAACATTTATATATCTGTGTATCTGTGAACAACCTGAGAAACAGCTGGACAGAGGAAATGTTCAAACCAGATGTCAAATAAACAAAACACAAAAAAACATGGACTAAATGTTTAAGCGCTTGTTCATGTGGAATTCACACTGACGCTGCATGGCTCTCCGAACCGTTAGACAAGCTCAAACATGTAACGAGCCCTGGGGAAGGAGGGAAATGATAAAGCTGCCCACCTTACCTCCGCTTTAATGCGTCTAACACACACTCCCATTATCACAGGGCTACTGTCGGACATGAGCGCACCTCAGATCACTGCAAAGATCTTTCCAAGGCTAGTGAAATGTTCAGGGGTTTGCGCTTACCTGTTGCTCTGCTGCGCCGATCCTCAGCTTCTGTGCGGGAAAATCAACAAAAAATACACAATGAGGATGACAGAAAGCCTCTTTAACTGTTTTTCCAAGTAAATCAGTGTAATAAATATCTCAGAGGAGGCTCATGAATTCAAACAGCACCGCTATTTTAATACAATAATAATAATAATAATAATAATAATAATAATAATAATAATAATAATAATAATAATTATTATTATTATTATTATTATTATTATTATTATTATTATTATTATTATTATTATTATTATTAATATTAATACACAAGGACTTGAGAATGCTTTAATATGTGAGTGAGTAACTAATAAAAACACACAGATTCCAGTAACACACAGATCTTTCTTCAGTTAAATACTTCGAATTTTTATATTAAAGCAATAATATTACGTAGAAGGGAATTATAACAGATCTGGTAAGTGAATATTGGATATGTAACGCTAACCTAGCGCTGATATCTACTCTGTAACTCTGTTATCATTTGCTGCTACATGAAGGTTTGATTACTGATTCTGTGCCATTTGGTGTTGTTGGAGGCGGAGTCTCGGACAGAGAGCTGTCAATCAACCATCCTCAGAATGTTAACCGAGTGATTAACTGCTATTTGAGTACAAATGCTATTTATTATAAAAGGATCAATATAATAGATAGAAGGTGATGTTTTATTGTTTATTAAGGCCATATGAACGGTTATTAATATCTTATTAACAGCTTATTAGCTTTGTCTTCGTCAACAGCGGCACGTGAAGGTGAGCGTAAAGGTTATCTTCTCTACCTGCTGAGCTGTGAAACTTCTAAGACAGTTTTTCTCTAAAAAGGCAATTGATGAAAGGAGCAGCTCGAGGTCACACTCAACATCTCATCACCTTTGACCCTGAGGGACTGTTACGGCTGCTGACCTTTGACCCCGGGGGTCAGGGATGGCTCTGATGTAAAAAAATTTTCACATGATTGGTAGTGTAAGCTCTTTAAAATGTGCCAGATTCCACAGTTGTAAACACACACACACACACTGGTTTACAGTAATGGATCTGTGTGTGATTAGATAGAGTTTATTTTTATTTATTAAAATATGCAGCAGGGTTAAATGTAAAAATGTTTTGCTCTACCTGTCTGTCCTTCTGTCTGTCAAAGTACATGTATTCTACCTATCTGTCTGTCCTTCTGTCTGTCCTTCTGCCCTCATACTCTGCAGGTTTTCTTTATCTGTCTATTTACTCTACCTCATCCAGCGCACACACTTCTGGCACACACACTTCTGGCACACACACTTCTAGCACACACACTTCCTGCTCATCCTCCAGTACACACATCCATGTTCAATACCACTGAATCCAGAAGACTGTCTCACACACACACACACACACGATAAACACCTACATTACACATATTGAAAGACCAACAATACCGAATTACACTGAACACTTACACACGGCATGTAAGAGCTACTCTGACCTGTATCAGTAGGGGTTAATTTAGTAGTTTTACATGCAGCAGCACATGTTAATTCAGTAGTCTAGTGTACAGTACAGTGTTTGGTAGGTGTTAGTTCAGTAGTGTAGTTTATAGTACTGACCCATATCAGTAGATTCTAATTCAGTAGTCTGGTGTACAGAACTAACTCATATCAGTAGGTGTTAATTCAGTAGTGTAGTATACAGTACAGACCCATATAAGTAGGTGTTAGTTCAGTAGTGTAGTATACAGTACAGACCCATATCAGTAGGTGTTAGTTCAGTAGTGTAGTATACAGTACTGACCCATATAAGTAGGTGTTAGTTCAGTAGTGTAGTATACAGTACTGACCACATTTCAGTAGGTGTTAATTCAGTAGTGTAGTATACAGTACTGACCCATATAAGTAGGTGTTAGTTCAGTAGTGTAGTATACAGTACTGACCACATTTCAGTAGGTGTTAGTTCAGTAGTGTAGTATACAGTACTGACCCATATAAGTAGGTGTTAGTTCAGTAGTGTAGTATACAGTACTGACCCATATAAGTAGGTGTTAGTTCAGTAGTGTAGTATACAGTACTGACCCATATAAGTAGGTGTTAGTTCAGTAGTGTAGTATACAGTACTGACCCATTCAGTAGGTGTTAGTTCAGTAGTGTAGTATACAGTACTGACCCATATAAGTAGGTGTTAGTTCAGTAGTGTAGTATACAGTACTGACCCATATAAGTAGGTGTTAGTTCAGTAGTGTAGTATACAGTACTGACCCATATCAGTAGGTGTTACTTCAGTATTGTATAGCACTGACCACATTTCAGTAGGTGTTAGTTCAGTAGTGTAGTATACAGTACTGACCCATATAAGTAGGTGTTAGTTCAGTAGTGTAGTATACAGTACTGACCCATATCAGTAGGTGTTACTTCAGTATTGTATAGCACTGACCACATTTCAGTAGGTGTTAGTTCAGTAGTGTAGTATACAGTACAGACCCATATAAGTAGGTGTTAGTTCAGTAGTGTAGTATACAGTACTGACCCATATAAGTAGGTGTTAGTTCAGTAGTGTAGTATACAGTACTGACCTATATCAGTAGGTGTTACTTCAGTATTGTATAGTACTGACCACATTTCAGTAGGTGTTAGTTCAGTAGTGTAGTATACAGTACTGACCCATATAAGTAGGTGTTAGTTCAGTAGTGTAGTATACAGTACTGACCCATATCAGTAGGTGTTAGTTCAGTATTGTATAGCACTGACCACATTTCAGTAGGTGTTAGTTCAGTAGTGTAGTATACAGTACTGACCCATATAAGTAGGTGTTAGTTCAGTAGTGTAGTATACAGTACTGACCCATATCAGTAGGTGTTACTTCAGTATTGTATAGCACTGACCACATTTCAGTAGGTGTTAGTTCAGTAGTGTAGTATACAGTACAGACCCATATAAGTAGGTGTTAGTTCAGTAGTGTAGTATACAGTACTGACCCATATAAGTAGGTGTTAGTTCAGTAGTGTAGTATACAGTACTGACCCATATCAGTAGGTGTTACTTCAGTATTGTATAGTACTGACCACATTTCAGTAGGTGTTAGTTCAGTAGCGTAGTATACAGTACTGACCCATATAAGTAGGTGTTAGTTCAGTAGTTTATAGTACTGAATTAACTATAAACTACTTATTAATTAATTATAGTACAATACTGACCCGTATCAGTAGTTGGAGTGCAGTCCAGCAGATGATATAAGCCCAGAGTGTGAACTTGGCTCTGGAGTAACTCTCGAGATCCGCTTCATTCCCTCCATCTCCTCCTGAACTTCTGTCCACTTCTTCTTCTGCACTCTCCTGAGCTTCTTGCTCCATCTTTCCCTACTTTATTTCACTCTTTGCTACTAATACCATCTCCACACACTCACACTCCGCTCATCACTCAGACGAACACACACACCAAGCTGCATGCAGGCGTCTACACACACCGCAGACTTCTGCTCCGACTGCAGGTGGCTGCAGAGCCGAGCGCTCGACATCTGAGCTGTAGAGCTCCGAGCTGTAGAGATCCCACCCACTTCCTCTGCATACACGAGTAGAAAACTGCAGCAGTTTACAGCCACAAGAGGGCACCATGAAACACTCACACTCTACTGTCTATTGATTGATTGATTAATAAATAAATAAATAAATAAATAAATAAATAAATACATAAATACATAAATAAATAAATAAATAAACAAGAATTCAGATTTTCATTAAAAATAAATATGATGCTACCATTATTTATATTATTATTATTATTATTATTATTATTATTATTATTATTATTATTATTATTTATTTTAAATAAAATAAATTATATGTTATGAAAATATAATGGTTTTATATATTTTAACATTTGAAAATAAATTATTAAACCAATTAACTAATAAAGTAATTAAAATAACTACTGGTTGCTGACTGGTTGCTAAAGACGGTGTGTGTGTGTGTGTGTGTGTGTGTGTGTGTGCGCGATAAATGTAGCCCTATAGCGACATCTACTGACTGTATATGGAGATGATTGATGTCCAGATCTGCTTGCAGGTTTTGTTTTTGTCTTTATTAGCAGACATTACCATCAAACAGCTTTAACAGACATCAGTGACTTTTTATAGTAAATAAAAATAATTCATCATATTCTGAGCGAGAACACACACTGATCTAACATCAGTCATTTCTTACAAAGCTAAAACTATACAGTGTGAATGACAGTGTTTATTTGTATCACTGTTTACATTTAATCTGTCTGTCTGTCTGTCTGTCTGTCTATCTATCTATCTATCTATCTATCTATCTATCTATCTATCTATCTATCTACCTGTTTATATGTCTGTCTATCTATCTATCTATCTATCTATCTATCTATCTATCTATCTATCTATCTATCTATCTATCTATCTACCTGTCTATATGTCTGTCTGTCTGTCTGTCTGTCTATCTATCTATCTATCTATCTATCTATCTATCTATCTATCTATCTATCTATCTATCTATCTGTCTGTCTATCTACCTGTCTATATGTCTGTCTATCTATCTATCTATCTATCTATCTATCTATCTATCTATCTATCTATCTATCTATCTATCTATCTATCTATCTATCTATCTACCTATCTACCTGTTTATATGTCTGTCTATCTGTCTATCTATCTATCTATCTATCTATCTATCTATCTATCTATCTATCTATCTATCTATCTATCTATCTATCTATCTACCTGTTTATATGTCTATCTATCTATCTATCTATCTATCTATCTATCTATCTATCTATCTATCTATCTATCTATCTATCTATCTATCTATCTATGTGAGGGTGGATGCACAGCTGGGAAAGGCACTGGAACACCTCAGAACGTAGATGGAATGATGAGGAATGAGGATCATCTAGAAATACTGAAGCTTCATCTCAAGACAGGACAACGATCTTAAACCCAACTCCACAGCTGTGACAAAATGGCTTAGAGAAAAGAAAGGAAAGTTTTGGTCTGACCATCACAAAGTCCTGACCTGAATCCCATAGAATATTTGTGGACAGTCTGATTGATGAGGCCCACAAACCTGAGTGAGTTACGCCACCTAGTGCCAGGAGGAATGAGGAAGAATTAAAGCACAGGTATTGTGAGGAACTTGTGGAAGTCTACAACAAGTGTTTGTGTCACGTTAGCAATATGACCAAATACTGTAATCTTCAGTGTAATACTCTCCTTCACCACTAGATGGACCAATTCTCTTTAAAATCACATGGAATCACCTCGCTTTTATTTCTTCCTGTTTCATAACGCTCTAAATTCTAAACTACGCTCTCAAAGGATGAAATGACGTCATTATGTCAGTCACGAGTAATAATCTCACAGTGACGTAATTCTTTTTGCTCCATGCTTATGAAATAATTAACACTGTTACCTGCAGAGGAGGAGCGAGATGACCACGCCCTCTGTATTTACAGCCAGTCAGATGGTATCGCGTTACAAATTGGGCGGAGTCTGTACGTTATATTGCATTGGATTTCTATTAAAATGAAACAGCTCAATAGAATCAGCGTTATTTATTACAGTACCACTGCTAATTCTGACTCGGACGTGTTTTTTAATTTCTATAATAAATCTATAAATATATCTTTTAAATAATAAACATTAAGGTATGTCGAATGTGACTGGTTCCGAGCTCCATGTGACTCTACACGTTTGCTTGAAGCGTTCATTCAAGGCGGTTTGTTCTTCTTCGGAGTCTTTGCGTTGGAGGGGAAAGGGGCGTGGTCAATGCAGACGTTGGGCGGTGTGTGGGACAGTTCAGGGGGCGGGGCTTATGAGTCGTGGTGCGAGTTAATGTGAGAGATAGTGGAAAGCAGAGGGACTCTCTGTCTCTCTCTCTCTCTCTCTCTCCCTCTCTCTCTCTCTCCCTCTCTCTCTCAGTCTTTCTCTGTGGATTACCGCTACATTGTTTCCCTTTTCGGACCCAGGAATGTTTCGCACGCTTCACACGTGAGTGTTTCTACTCGTATTTCTTTAAAGCAGCTCTTTCTAATTGTAAGGGAGAAATAAAATACCTAATGCAATGAAATGGAACTACTTTACAAGTGACAGAACTTTTTATTCTCTTCGCACTGACCAGACCAGGACCAGCCTGAGACCCAGAGCAACTTTTCTGTTTTATTATTATTTATTCCTCTCCCTCAGAGAGCCTGGCGGTTTATTCACAGTTTCCACTGCTGTTTTCCCCAGAAACCATTCAAATCTAGGAAAAGGGGAATGTGATAAGACAGTGTACACAGCTTTAATGTGGAGTAACTGGACTCTGGAGACTCAACTGTCCCGTTCAAGTGCAGAGAATTAATATTAATACACTGTATTTATTTCTTTATTTCTTTGAGAAATGATTAGTGCAGTTTAACTCGTTTTGCTTAATTCGGATCATAATGTGTACACTGTCCTGCACCAAAATGACAGGGTCTGGCTATGATTTGTGTGTATTTTGTGATGTTATGACTGTTTTGTTAATTAATGTATAAAGAATAAACTTAGCACTTAGAATATCTATTTCTGTCAGTTCTATCCATTTCATTAGGCGTGAAAATGCAATCCAAGTGGCTTCTCTTGATATTAAATGTAAAATTCTGAAATTAACCACAACCAATCAGTACCTCGAGCATCGTCTCAGCTGGAACTTTAGGAACTGGGTCAGTGATAGGTTTTCTTTTAAAAGTCTGGTTTCTGAATTGAAATCATACATTAAATTAGCGGATGTTTCCTCCTCTCTTGGAAGCACTGGGTTTGGGAATGATGGAAGCACAGTTTCTGTGAAGATTAAACAACTTCTAAATGCAGTACACTGTTAAGACCATCTTACCTAGGAGAGAGAGAGAGAGAGAGAGAGAGAGAGAGAGTGTTCAGTGTGATGCTCACTTTAGCATTTAATAAAAACCTTAATGTGCTTCAAGGCTTTTGAAAACAAGTGTTTCATGTTGCTTCAAATCTTTTGGCCTTCCAATTGTTGGTCTTTCAAAGTTCTTAGGTCCAAAAGTTTCGGGATGGCAGCATGGACTGGACTTAACGTCTGGCTAAACTTTAGTGTTGTTTCTGTTCAAGCAAGGTTCGAGCAGTACGGGTGCCTGTCCAGGTCCGGTTCTGAAGAGCATGAGTGTATGTGTAATACCTGTTCTGTTTCCAGGAACCTCCACTGCCGCTAGGACGTGTGTGGAATCTGATTCAATCTAAGCGAGTTCGCAGTTTCGCTCGTTTAAAACGAGCTGGCTGCGGCTGGGATGTTTGCCAGCGGGATGCTGCAGCAAAGCAGCCTGGGAAACAAGCGCTCAGGTGTGGGCATTACACGGTTCTCCAGCTCACACTTCTTTCCCCCGGATCCTGGATCGGGTTCCAGAGCCGGGTCGATTAAGAGTGACTCACTGAGCTCGATCAGCTCCGACCCGGAATACATCATGCAGCTGGTCAGCGATGTACGCAAATTCGCCGATGTGCTGCTTCACCTCAAGGAAGCCTTTAACTCCAAAGGTGAGCTGATGTTTGCAGAATTTCACTGTTTTTTACATCCCAGAATTCTGTGGTGGAGCCCCCAATGTTCTCAATGACAAACTTATTGCTGTGGTGGAGCCCCATGTTCTTAGTTCCAAAGGAATCACAATGGTTACGATGTTTTTATAGTTATAATAACAGTTTAAAGCTGTCAGTTCAGAGGTTATCAGTGTGGCTGAATATCCAGCGCCCTCAGTCCTGGAGATATCACATGGGTTGAAGCTCCAAATTTCTTACTCCAAAAATGTAAACAATAGTCAAACTCTCATAGTTCTTAGCTCCACTGTTATAACCAATTCAAGTCCTGAAGATCCGGTTTCTAATGTTATAACAGTGTTATAATAATGATGAATGACGTTCAGATTCGTGCTCGCAGGGTTATAATCATGTACCCTAGTGTTCTCAGTCTCAGCGTTTTCACAATGCTTGAACACTTGAAGTTCTGTAATTGTAGAGACTCCAACATTCTCAGTCACAAAGCTGATTGGATCCTTAATGTCCATCCAAAAGTAATTACAGTTCTTGATCCAACGTTCTCATTTCTAAAGTTAGATTAAGGTTTGTACCTCCAAAATTATGGGTCCCAAAGATTGGACAGTGGTTGCAGCACTAAAGTTCTTTGACCCAAACTTTGGTTGAACCCTCAGTGTTCTCAGTCTGAAAGTAATTACAATAGTTATAGATCTGAGGTTCTTTTTTCTGATGTTATAGCAATGGTTGTAGTTCAGGTTCTTCTGATTAATAGCTGGACCCTCGTAGTTCCGTCAGCTTTCACAGTTGCTAAGGCTTCAGAGTTATTAGAATGGTCAAACCTCGCAGAACCTTAAAGTTCTCACTAGAGTTGAGCTTTCAGAGTTCTCAGTCCAGACTTCTTACAGAATGGTTCTCATTTCAGAGTGATAGTGATTGGGTTGTTATTGGTCTCAACACTGTTCTCAGGCTCAGTATTCACAGTGGCTGAACCTTGTGGCTTAATTCTTAAAAAGCTCAGCCTTTTTTCTCCATCCCAAAAGTATAAAATTGGTATTGTTCTCAGTCCCAAAGTTTTCATTGTGGCTAAACCCTCAACATGAACAGAGTGGGCAATTCCACAATATCCTCAACCTCACAGTTATAATGAGGGTTGAGCCATCAAAGTTCTCAATCCTAAAGCTAGAAATTGGTTGATTGGGAAAACATTCAAACTCCACACACACACATCGTGGAGGTGGGAATCGAACCCCTAACCCTGGCGGTGTGAGGCAAACGGGCGAACCACCAAGCCGCCGTGCCCCTGCCGCCTGTAAGGTTAGTTTGTACAATTCTGAAGGAAGGCTAAGCAATGTTCAGTACAGTCTTTTTCTTTGTACAGAATTGCGTGTTGTGATGTGTTTAACTCTCAGGTCAGGCTACATGTGTTTGCTTTGTCCGCCCGGTCACTAACCTGCTGTATCTGTGGATGCTTTGTGTGTGCAGATTTCAGATCCTGAGAAGGTTACGCAAGCCACACTGAAATAACATGATACTGAAGATTTCACTGATTTTATTTGGTTGTTCTTTTCTTTTTCTTTACAATGATGTTTCTTATTATCAATGCTATAAGCAACCTTGATTTATAGGTCGGCTTGGGTTTTGGCGAGGCTTGAGGTTTTTCTTTAAGCTTTATTTAGAGAAAGGGAATAAGAGAGAGGGAAAGGGGTGGAAAGAGGAGTGGAAGTTGTACGTTTAAATCCCAGAGAGCCACTTTTAACCCTCGCATGATCAACTCCATACTCGCTTTAGGGCTTTTTGGATAAAAGCGCTCTCTGGTTCTAGCCAGGGGGAACACCAATTCTTTTCTCCATACAGCTCCATAAAGCTCCATATAAAGCTATAGGCTAAGGCAGGCTCATGAGTAGATTTTGGCATAGTGATGAATTACTCTCAGGGGGAAAACAGGGCACGAAAGGCATCTGATCTCGATATTTAAATAGTGAATTCCTGCATTGTGGGAGTACTCAGTGTGAAAAAAAGACTGGAGAATACTACACTAGTTCATAATTAAATGCCTTTTTTTTCTCCACTCCTTTTGCTAATCTCAAGCGAAGCGTTTGAAAACCTTTGGAGAAATGATGAAAGAGTGAGTGAAGATTAAGAGGGCGGCTGCTCTTGCGTGTGTGATTACTGCATTCCGGGTCCTGTGCGGTATAGCTCGGCTTGGATCGGACCCAGCTCGCTGAACCTGACCCGAATCCACCGCTGCTCTTAACCCTGTACTGGTTCTGTGAATACAGACCATCTTTAACTAGCAAAAGAATAGCGATATTTTGTCGTTAACATAATGTTTTGCTTAGATTCTTCACTTCCTGTGTGTTTGGGGTCTCAGGGATTCTGCAGCAGAGATATTTATAAAATGACTTTCTCATAGAATGACGTGAGGATGGAGTCTGAACATCTGTACGCATGAGTAAACAAGAACAAATTCAGATTTTGCTTAGATTTATTCAGAGATGTCCGAGTCTCAGTTTGACCCCAGTGAGGGCTGCAAACAACGTCCACAGGTTGAAGTCCCTGCTGTATACTTCTCTCAGGTGAGCGGTTTAGATGTTTCTCGCTCTCATTGTTTCTATAGTAACAGCTCCTGCACTGGCTTCATAAAAGCTTTTAATCGCAAATTTATGGAAGGAGTCTCCAGTTTCATCGCTTTTCAGAAGTTTTCAGGACACTTCTTTGTTTCTCGGTCACATGACAAGCCGCAGTTTTTCTGTCTTGTTAGCTTGAGGAGAGAGCTTATGAGGTCATCGATGGGATGACTGTTTACAGAGGCTATAACATAAGTGACAACAGGAAGTAACTGAATGTTGCAGAGAAAATGTTTTGCTAAATTTCTGTATTTTATAAGAAGAAATAAACACATGCTGTTACAGGAAAATAATAGAGCTAGCCTGCGTCATAATACTAACCCTCTTTCACTATGAAGGCTCCACCTGCAAGGGATTTATTCCTTTCCTTTCCTGATTCTGTTTTCTTTTGCAAAAATCATCTATCGCATGCTTCCTCTTTTAGTGGAAGTGTTAAGTGGTTCACTTTGACCTCAGCTAAAGCTAAGGGTTAAACCCGGTGGTGTTGGTGCTGATGCCAGTTGGAGTCAGGAGGAATGTTGTCCTTTGTTGGTGGTGCTTGACCCCGCTCGGCCTGGAGAGCAGTTTGGAGAGCTAGCTGTGTGTGACCGCTACTTCTCACTGTGAGTGTTGATGCATTCCTCCACCCACTCTCTCTCTCTCTCTCTCTCTCTCTCTCTCTCTCTCTCTCTCTCTCTCTCTCTCTCTCTCTCTCTCTCTCTCTCTCTCTCTCTCTGAAATAAAGGGACAGCCAAGGATTTTTCACATAGTCGGAATATTTCCAAACATTTCCCTCCTCCAAGACCCTTTCTGCTTCTACCCTCTCGGGTTAACATTTGCCTCTAGCGAACTAATGATTACACGACCCGAAATTATGATTCATGGAGCGTCATTATGTAATAAGAAATAGACAGTAAAAGAGTAACTTGGCATACTCTGAGTCAATGTTTTCTCTTTTTGTTTCTTTGTGATCTTTCTAAACACAGGAAAGGGCAAGTTTAGGGAAAAAAGGAGGCTAATTGGCCTTCAGGAAGAGAAATTCTACTCGGCGCTGCACTGGGTAGTGGATTACAGCCTCAGAGCCAGCTTTATCTCAGGGTCAGTGCTGAAATAAAGAACAATTCCTTGAAGAATGAACCGTGCCGATGATCCGTGCCGCCAGACTTAACCTCGCTCCGTTGGCTCAGACGAGAGCTGGGACTTGGAGGTTCTGCGTCAGATCAGGTGAAGATAAAAGGTGAGCAGTTTCTCGAGGGCAGGTAAGAGATGCGTGTAGGCTCGAGTTAGCGTTAGCATTAACGTTAGACTGATCAGAAACTGTCAGAAACTTGCATGGATGTACTTCCTGTCAGCAGACGGTGGGAAAAACACACATGCTGTTTGACTGTACACGGAAGATTTTTCCTTTAATCCCGCGTTAATGAAGTTGAAATAAAATAAAAATGATGTGAATATAAAAATCTAAATAAATTTTGAATAGTTTTCACTGTTGAATAGTTGAGTTTGATTAACTCTAGATACTTTTTAATTTGCATTCAAGAAGATCTTTGCTTGAATTAAGGAAGATTTAGACATTGTGACTATGGACTGAAGAGGGGACATTGTCAACATTTGCATTGTTTGCTGTCCGTTGTTACCCAAATGGAGATGGGTTCCCTTCTGGGCCTGGTTCCTCTCAAGGTGTCATCTCCGGGGGTTTCTCCTTGCTGCATTTTTTCTATGTTTCTATACTTCTTTAAAGCCGCTTTGAGACA
This sequence comes from Hemibagrus guttatus, assembly GCA_033459395.1. NCBI lineage: Eukaryota > Metazoa > Chordata > Actinopteri > Siluriformes > Bagridae > Hemibagrus > Hemibagrus guttatus. The sequence goes on from JAUCMX010000003.1 coordinate 1,979,979, forward strand.
ATGTTCATTGTTAAAAGTGCAGTACAAATAAATTGAATTGAACTGAATTGAATCATCAATCCTGGACTGAACTGTTCATTCGGACTTCCTGGATTCTGTGATTTAAAAAGAACTGAAAGAGTGATGTTTCCGGTTCAGGATCTGCAGGTGAACATCACAACACAGATCCTTATCCTAAGCTTCCGAAAATTTCTCCATCATGTCACACTTTGGACGGAGCCGAGGAGACGCCGAGTCTGTACCGCTCAAATTTGGTGAAACTGGAGGAGGCAGCAGAGAAAGAGCCGGCATGTTGGGTTTTTTTCTTTCTTTCTCAGCGCTCAGTGTGAGATGGTTAGAGAACATGGATAAACTCTGTAGTGGCTGCACAAAGAGAAGCCATTTTTTGCCAGTTGTGTCTTCTGTGATTTAAAAAAAAAAAAAAAAAAAGTTGTTTTTGTAGGGTAAGTCATTTGTCTGGTATTGGTTGCGTATTTGAAGTGCTTGGTTTAAACATCTGGCGTAAAATCCTCACAGCTTCAGGCTCTTGGGTTGAGTCCTGAGGTTTCTGCTGAGTTCTGCATGTTTCCCCAGGGTTCTCACCATCTGATCTACATGAGGTCTCCTGCTCAGCTCTTTTAAACCACGTTTATTCATGTTCAGTTCTGATTTTTCTCAGATAACCTCAGATATTCCAGAGGAACTTTTTCAGGCTACAGGCTTCAGGATCTTGGCGGTTGAAATCTGTATGAAAAGTAACTGCAGGTGTGAGTTTTATGTAGGAAAACAAAGGAAAATTGTGACACTGAGTTTTTGGAGCAAGATATAATCACTTTAAACATGAGTCAGTTTGATCCTGAGTTCATGATACTGTTCTGGAAATTCACGTTCTCTTGGTTTCCCACGGGTTTCCTCCAGGTTCCTCTCACCTCCCAGGTGAAGTAGAGGCTCTGAATTGCCTCAGGTGTGAATGAGTGAGTGAAAGCTTGGTTTGTATGCGTCACGTCTCTGGTTTTCCCAGGATACTCCACATGCACCACAACCCAGACCAGGATCAAGCGCTTAATGAAGATGAATGGATGTAAACCACAGTAATCATGTGTAAGCTGTGGAGCTTTAACTCCCAGAACTTTCAGGAAGCTACAAGATTAGATCTGCTCAGATCTGTTTTTAGATGCATCTTAATTATTAATATCCCTCACAGGGAATTGAAAGTGTCACAGAAGCGTGATGGTGAGAATAGTGAGATAAAAAAAAATCAGACGAAGGGCAGTGAGGGTTGCCAGGGTTGTATTTTTTACACTTACTTAGAATACTTTTAAGACAGTGTTGTGAGTAGAAGAAAAACAAGCTCAGGGCTTGAAGGTTTTTGAGCCGAGATCTTGCGAATAATTGGAATTAAAAGCAATTAAACATTGGCTGTGGAAAACAAAGCAGAAGGCAGCATCAGTAATGTACAGAATCATTTCTCTTCTAGTTTATATGATTTGGAGAAGGATATGTGGGATTATAGAGTAATGTTACTAGCAGGAGATGATTTAAAAAACAAATGGGTCTCCATGTGGAGATGGAAATTCTCCCTGAGACCTGGCAACCCCGATGGCTGAGTTCATTTTACAGAATGAAAAGCAGCAGTGTGATATATACATAAACATGTGCAAATAATAATAATAACAATAATAATAATAATAAAATAATAAAAACCAAATCTCAGAATTAAAAAAATACTTAAACATTGCTTCTTACTTTCTATACGTGAAGTCGGCATTCCCAAGAAACAGTGGGCAAAATTTTAACCTTGTATCTTCAATACTACATGAGGTATAGAGGTTTTATATCTCTAAGGGGGCGTGGCTTTAACTTTACCGTAAAATTCTGTATTTAATAATATCTGAAATATTTAATATTTAAAAATATCTGTATTTCCATAAATTTTTTTATTTTTGAACAGTTCGTGTTAGACTCATGACATGTTCAGGGACTTCTGTTTAATACAGGTATTGTCTAACTTCTAAAAAAAAAAGAAATAAATGAAAATGAAATGAGATATTCTGGGGTTTTTTTCTTAAGTAAAATTAGAGCCACGCCCCCTTTTTAAAGCCTCAACAATGAACCGGCTGAATGGCTGAAATTCTGCGAAATGTTTACTGAAAACAGTGAGATTAATTTGTTGTAACTGACGCGGATGCGAGCTGGTCAGTCAGGAAGTTTCCTGTGATTTCCCCTCAGATAAAGTACACTATCCCGCCGTGTTCAGGCAGCGCTGAGACATTTAATATGTCACACGGTCTTGTTTTTCTCGTATAATCCAGACGGTGGTTATATGGACGCTGCAGGTTCTGGGTCAGTGAGCAGCGGTTAACTGGAAGCTCCAACAACAGGCTGTTGTAAATCAGAGGCAGTGCTGTGATTGAAAGTGATTTAAACCCCATTCACTTTATGAGTTTATTGTCTCGGCAGTGCGCAGCCACAGAAAGAAACCCTGCCATTCATTCAGGGGAGCGGAGAATACGGCGAGCGACAGGCACTTCAATCCGCCGTACACTCCTACAACAATGAGCGATATCTGCTTGGGAATCGTGAGTCTTAAAAAACCTGGCTCTGCTATTCAGACCCGCTGATGTGAGCCTGAAGCTCTTTTGTCTCCGTGATCATCTCCGGTGTTTTTGTTCCTGCAGAACAGAACTGGCAGAAATTGGAGCGAGCTTCACTTTCCCATGTAAGAATAGCAGTGAGTTTTGAGATCTATGATCTCCCGGGAGACTTGCAGCCAGCTCTGAGAGGCAATCGTTCCTTTTCTTTTTTTTTTTTTTTTTTTGTCGTGATGTCACCTTAAATGGCAATTTAGTGTTCGCTGCTCTCTCCAGTTTCCAGACCTAAAGAGGAGCTGGAATTAAACCTGTTTTCTGGATTCGAGAAAGTGGCGCTCGGATGTAGCGTAGAGACGTCTCTGTTAATGATGTCCACACAATGGCGGAGGGTTTGTGAACTTCACACAGGTCGTGACCCTGTCCAGGAACAGCAGCGTGCGAGAGACATGCCAGTAATTGGATTGGATTATTTTGGGGTGCTCCGTGCCTGGGGACGCTGAACACGCTCGGAGGTCTGTTTTGTGTGTGTGTGTGTGTGTTTTGTATGCAGTTTCCTCAAAGGTCTTTAGAAAAGCATGCATATTCACCAGAGTTGGATTTCTGAGATGTCAGACAGAGTGCTGTTTTTTTTTTTTTTCTGCTTGTGTTTTTGGTGTTCTGTCCAATTATGGTCAAATCAGTAGCGAGTAGCTTTGACCTCTTTGCAACCACGCCTCCAGTAGCGCTATTAAACACCAAATAAATGTCAGCTGTCCTTGTAAAAACTCTGGCTGTGTGCATGAGAGAGACTCCACGAGAAATTCTTCGACTCACTGAAACTTTCTGTTGATTTGAAGCAGATGGGTTCAGAGTGACATCATGGTGTGATGGAGCTACTGGAGTTACTGCTGTGTCCTTTTCCTTTTAGGAAGAGGTTAAATCTTGTCTTTGCTTACGTCACTTTACGTTACAGCAGCCTCTCTTTTTTCTCTTCAGACAGAAAACCTCGGATTGATGTGAACAAGAAGAAACCCGAAAGTGTAACATAGTGAAATACAAAGCTTTACCTCTGACATTGGAGACTCCTTCCATACACGTTAGATAAACACCTTTATTCTAACAGAGAACATCACTATATCAACCCTTTATGTGCTTTACAAGTCCATGTGAATAATCTGTTGCTATAGAAACTATTTGTCTTCATTCATTGTGTACCGCTTATCCGAACTACACTCGGGTCACGGGGAGCCTGTGCCTATCTCAGGCGTCATTGGGCATCAAGGCAGGATACACCCTGGACGGAGTGCCAACCCATCGCAGGGCACACACACACTCTCATTCACTCACGCAATCACACACTACGGACAATTTTGAGATGCCAATCAACCTACAATGCATGTCTTTGGGCTGGGGGAGGAAACCGGAGCACCCAGAGGAAACCCCTGAGGCACGGGGAGAACATGCAAACTCCACACACACATGGCGGAGGTGGGAATCGAACCCCCAACCCTGGAGGTGTGAGGCAAACGTGCTAGCCACTAAGCCACCGTGCTCCCCTAAATGTTTTACGCCGGATGCCCTTCCTGACGCAACCCTCCCATTTTTCCGGGCTTGGGACCGGCACTGCATCCAGTGGCTGGGGTTGAGGCATTGGCTGTGAATCAAACCCGGGCCTTCTGCATGATAGGCAAGAAACCTACCACTGAGCCACCAATGTCCCCCTATTTGTCTTCTTCGCCTTATTATTATTATTATTATTATTATTATTATTATTATTATTATTATTATTATTATTATTATTATTATTATTATTATTATTACCAATCAGAAGAGATAATAATTCCACAGGACTGTGTAATCTCAGCAACAGAAGCATAATCTACATGTGAACCTTTGTGTCTGATTATGTTCACAGTCAGAGTTGATTTAAATGAATCACATCGGAGGTTTTGAGGCAGATACATGCAGTTCCTGGAAATGATTCATACGAATCTCAGTATGTAAACAGAGCAGGTGTGAATTTTGGACTGTTCTGAGAAACCACTCTGACCTTCATGTCATCTCCTTCTCGTCCTACATCGCCGATCATCAAGCTCTCTGGACCGTGAGGTCTTCTGTGAGATGTTTGCATGTTCCTGTGAATCTGCAGTTCATCCCTCTGTCCGTCTGTGTATCGTCTCCTGGAGACCGTATCCTCCTAATCATCCTGGTCTGGAGGATCTCTGCATCTGAGAGAACGGAGCCGTGTTTACGAAGAGGATCCCTCGTGCTCATGAACAATCCCAGACTTCCACAGGAACTATGTGTTGAATAAGCAAACCTCCATCATCCTCTCAGGCCTGAGAGGCTGCAGCACCTGCTGCTTTTCCAGCTCTGTGTCTTTAATGCTTAAACGTTGGAGAGATTATCCGGCAGCTGCGCTTTATCCGAGCGAGGTGGTGTAGAGTCAGAGAGGTGGAAGGAAGGAAGGAAGGAAGGAAGTGATGAAGCTGGTGCCATGAAATAATTTTTTTTTTTTTTCATTTTTGCTGGTGAGACTTCAGGATTTTTAACTTTAATTTAGTTGTAAACCATTATAAACAAGGGCTTCAATGAGGCTTTGTATTTTTATGTATTCACATCTGAGTTATCAGGTTGGTTGTACCATAAACAGCATATCCTCAGCTCACAAACAAAACCTTTCACCCAGTCACACGCTCTGGGATTCACTCGCTAGTTCAGACCTGCTCAAGGTCTCCGTCCTGGATATCTGCAACTACAGCGCATTAAAACTGCCGAATTCTTTAAATAATGTGGAACAGCCGTCTGTGTGAGGGTGCGCTGCGTTATACAAAACACACTTTCCCGTGTTGTAGTAACTGCTCCAGAGGCAGAAGCTTTAAAGCTTTAAATCGTTTGGGAAATGATTCCGAATCAGAATCAGAATCATTTGCATGTATTCGGAATGTGCTCTGAGAAAATTAGTGTAACATTAATGCAATGGACAAAATACACAAACAGAACTACACAAACAGTACAACATTACATATACAAACTCTACAACAAAACATACGACAATGTGGATTTTAACGCAAACTGTACAATATAACTATACCAAAAAAATTCATAATTGTGTAAAATGTTCATGTAGATCAATTTGGGGATTTATTTATTTATTATATTTAATATTAAATATAATATTATTATATTTAATATTTACTGATTTAATCTTATTTTATTTATTTATTTTTATCTTATTTCACACACTTTCTATACATGTTTTCTAAAAACGTTTTAGAATTCGTGTCACTTCCTGATCACAGTATTTCAAAACATTTGATCACATGATCACGTAGCAGGATATTTCAGTGTGTTGACTAAACAACAAAAGAAAAAATAAATAAAATAAATGATTTAACCCTGAAAATGAGGATCGTTAATAATTATTAATAAATGTCATGGGTCAGGAGAAACTTTTAGCGTCTGCTGCTCCGAATAGTTTTTTGATGAGACTCTTAACATCTCAGAAAAATGTATTATAACACCAACAATGTCGTTTAATAATTAATATTAATATTATTATAGCATCAAATTGCCCAGAGCTGGTGGGAATGTAGAAATAAATATTTTTTATTCTGTAATCTGTAGTAGTAAATATTTATAAAAAATAGTAAATGCTTTTTTAAACTTAGGCAGCATCACATAATAATTATAATAAAATTCCCTGATTAATTAAATACACAATAAACAGTCAAATATTAAGAATTCAATGAGATTTCCTTTTTGTATTTTTTCCGCATGTATTCCCGTGCTTCCTTCTGTTCTACTGTAACATTTATTCTCGTGTTCGTACCCGTTCTCGGTTCCCGCCTGTGGGACCTTGAGGAAAGTGTACATTTATCCGCTGTGTCAATATTGACCCTCTCTGTGTGACGGTACACAGCACAGGCTCTCGGCTAATCGCAGCGATAGAGGTGGGAACAGCGCTCGTGTCCTCCTCACAGACGGCTTGTTTTTTTTCTCCTCCCTCCCTCCCTCCGTCCCTCCGTCCATCCCATCCCCCTCCTCTATCGCTCGCATAGCCGGCATTCCTGTGGAACAAACGCTCACTTGTTGCTTTAGACTTCCACACCAGCAGCCGCTGGACTCCAAAAAATCAGAATCACGGGAACTGAGGACTGGGTGAACATGTGAAAGGTTTTTTAGAGAGCAGAGAGCACTTATGTGACTGATGTGCGCTGTGAACCCCGGATTTGGGGGGTTTTTAGTCGGAAATCTGCGTTTGGTTAATAACAGGCTGTGTTTTTTTTTTTTTCTGCGCAGGATCGACGGCTCAGCGTAGCACAGCGTTGTTTAGTTTTGTGCTTAAATCCAAGGTCAAACGATTGTCCGATTGTTAAGCCACTTGTTCGGAAATCACCGGGTGCGAATCTAGATAAGGTTTTATAAATAACTAAAATCTAGATAACTGTTCTAGAGAGAGAGAGAGAAACAGAGTGAGTAAGTTGAGATTATAGTACAATGAATTGCACTTATTTGCACTTAGCTTGAACAACTCATAAACAACTCAGATCTTTTCCATTTGATCCCTAAAGAGTATAAAAGAGCCGGTCTGTTTACTGACCATCACACAGTTATGTATAAATGCACAAATCTCAATATAAATCTGATATTAAACCAAAATCAAATCTATTTTTGTGACGTATCTCACTAGCTGTGAAAAACTGAACAGAGGATAATCTTCCTTACAGTAGCTTTATTCAGTAGTAGGTTTATTCAGCAGCTCATTTACAGACATTTTGGTTTGAAGCTGCTCAAACGTCCAGTAGAAACGTCGCAGGTTGCTATAGCAGCATACGATGAAGTTTTCAGACTAGGGGAATAATCCATGACCAGGTGAAGCTGCTGTTACAATAAATATTTTATGTTACAATAAATAATGTTCTAGAAGTTATTATATTAAAAAAAAAGTGTTTTCCTTTTTTAACGTTTAATGTTATGGACGTTCTGACCAGCCTCTCTTTAAAAACAAAAAAACAGTGTGTTATGTTAAGGAGAAACGGTAAAAAAGAGTAAACACCTCTCTCCTGAAAATGTCAAACAGGAAAAGTTACAGCTTTACGTCTGGTACAAAGCGCTGACACTGGAGACTCCTTCCATACGTTTCTTCACTGTTTCCTTACAGAAAACATTCTTACAGTATAAATAATGTGAAATGATCGTGTGTTAATTACAACATTAAGCATTACACTGGGGATATCTCAGAAATGTATATATTCATAGCAGTTTTGAGATTCCAGCATCATATTGCAGCATCCAGTTCGACTTCACCCCCCGAGGTGGGATCTGATATCTCCACTGTTCACCTGTTCCTGCTTTACAATCGTTTCCAATGTACGCAGACAACCACAGCATCAATAACAAGTTTGCTAGATCAGTCTAATCTCCAGATCAAACTGCTGTTAAAGATGAATTATTTCCTGATTAAACCTCCATTATGGCTTAAAGGAACCAGAGAAAAAGCTGTTAATTTAACAAGAATGCTTTGGAAAATGTCCCATCATGTCTGAGTGAAAAAAGTGGAAGGCTCCATTAGCGAGGTCCATAAGGGGGATTAGTCTCCTCTCTTGCTCCCAGGTCAACCCTACTATGTGCCCCAGGCCATCCTGCCCCCAGGGCTCCAATCTGATTGGCTAAATGAGATTTCCAGCCTCCCATTGTGAGGATATTTTGGGGGGTCTGTGTGGTCTTGTGGTATTTATAAAGCCCTTTCATGATCGGTCTGTTTTATGAGGCGGAGGTGTGTGAAGGTGGAGTGGAAATGGTGGGAAAGTTGATTTAGAGATGTTTCAGGTGTACTAAAGTGTGAACAGAACATAACCAGATCAGATGATATCTAGAGATCTGTGTTTGTTAAGGAGGAACTTAACAGCCATGTGACTCAGTAGGATGTGCTGTGAACCAAACAGCAGCACAGGAAGTCATCTGCATATCTTACGCATCTCATCCTGACCTTTTTGAGATCTCAGGTGTGAACACTGTGGACCACCCAACAAGTGTTGAGGTGATGAGGAGAGGGTTTGACAGCAGTGATTCTCCAACATCAGTCCAGATGTGTTACAGGTTCCATGTTTTCTAGCACCGGTAATTCATGGAGATCGACATTCTTTACCAAACGTCACAATCTGCAAACCATGTGAACATACACTCACATGTTTGTTAAAGTCCCTTATGTTGACATACCATCCTTTAGATATAAAGGTGTGAGACAGGTTTCAGTGTTTACCAGACATCCTTATCCAGAGCGACTCGAGTTCATCTCATTAAAAACTTGAGGGTCAAAGGTCTTGCTCAAGAGCCCAGTAGTGGCAGTTTGGTAGTCCTGGGATTTGAACTCACAACCTTCTGATCAGTTGACCAACATCTTAACTACTGCACATAAAGAGACATACCCCTGTCAATGTGACCCATTCACCGAGGCTTTCACCTGTAGTCCATTTGAACAGAACCCTGGTGTGTTCTCCACGGTACAGTCCTTTATACAGGTAAGAACACTTCAACCACAGAACATCTGAGGAACGTAGTTTCAGTCTGTTTGCAGATGCTTTTTTTTGTAGTTGTGAGAACTGAACCAAAGCACCGAGCTGTAGACCTGCAGAAACGCCATGTGTTCTAGAGATCAGGATATTAATGATATGAATCGTGTCATGTATTTAGCTCTTTCTACATGTTCTCCAAGCTCAAGCTCGTGTGATTAATATCATCTCTACGCTCACTCGGTACTGGATTGTTTAGCTTTCCTGGTCTGTGTATTTCTGAGCGATGAATGAAATTACATTCGGTTTGTGTTTTAAGTTTCACTTTCAATCTTTTCAGCGTCAGTTTCAAAATTTAGGACAGAAATGTTTAGTGTAAATCTTTCTAATAGGCAGAACCACAGATCACGCTCTTTAACGTTTCGCTTCGGCTCTTTAAAGGTATCCACCATATCTCTTTATACTTATCAGGAGTCATTTGCAATTCACACACACACACACACACTTTCTGGAAGCACTTTCAGTAAATCAGTAAACTGAGTCATTGCTACTGGATGACTTCATTCATTAGGCTGGAGGAAAATACCTCCAGTCACTGAGTGTTTCACAGAATCAATGGACACCTTTATTTTATAGTAATATTTAACAGACGGTGCTGCTGGTGGATTCTGTCCAGGCCTTGTGCAACCATCAGGTAAAAGCGATAACATCAGTACGTCCTTGTGGACAAGTTCTTGGAAGGAGGCCAGGTAATGTTTTGGGAATGATTATTTTCTGGCTTCCCGTGTGATCGTGTGCAGATACAGTAGGCTCAGTGTTGCCTTTATCAAATGCAGGCTAAACATTTACGGAGGCTGGAAGCTTATAAAAGGATCTGAATAAGAATTTCAGATATTCGAATTATAGCTATTTACATTTGTTATAAATGTGTGTTGGTGTTTTCTTCGCTTAAGTTCATTCGCTCTTCATCGTAATAAATTCTGTCAGAGTATAATATGATTTTTGAAATATTATGGATATTTATTTAATCTGATGGAATACTGCTGATTTGGAGTTCAAATCTAGCATAAAAATCTTTGTATAAAGCATTGTTAAAAAATATTGATTTGGTGTTTAATATTTTTGGTGGGAAAATATATATAAAGAATTTTGTATATAAGTTTGTTTAAACATTTAGAAAGAATCGAACACTATTGTATTGGAAAGCTGGAAAGCTACGTGTCTTGTATAACAGAAATGCCTTGAACAATCATATTATTTTTTTGTCAAATCTTTCACGATCAAGACAAATACAGGATACAAACCATAACGAGTGCATCTAAAGTTTTTCTGTTCTACTAAAATAGCTACGTAAATACTTATAAGCAGCAAACTCTGGCTAGCATTGGCATAGAATTAGCTTAAGCATTATCTAAACAGTTATGCTAGCTAAACTCGCTATTTGAATGAAAAAATGAATACTTTATTTGTTTGACTGCTCTGAAAGGGACTACTTTTTATTGAGAATCCCAGGAACTTCACATTTGACTTAATTTCCATTTTGAAAAAAATCAGATTTTGACACTTTTGGGATTTCCCTTTAGGGATTTGATTACGCCTCAAAACCATAACCTGGAATTTCGATCATAATCGATCTCTCCTCATGTTCAAAACAAATCTTCAACAAAAGTAAGTGTTTAAGATACACCAAAAAAACATGTAATGTATAAGTTAAATATCTGAAATATAGAAGCTCGCTATAGAAACAGCTTGCACACATGACTCCATCTGCTATCACGCATGCCTGCTGGATTGTTTGGGAAAATAACGATGCAAACATGTAGAAAAATGTGTTTATTTCTTTTCGTCTGTCTCAGTTTTTCTCACTGACTGAGACTCTCTCTGCTTTGTGGGAAAATAGCTGTGGCACAATCGCCCCTCGAGAGAACCTCCATGCTGTTTCAGTGATTTGTGGCTCAAATCGTCCCTTGTGAATCGCTGGCCTAAAATTAGCCTCTATGTTTTTTTTTTTTTTTCCAGTGGTTTACAAGCTTCAGAATGCCACTGTACCTCAGCCTTGTTTGGTGTTCGGATCCGATCGGGTCATGTGTCCTCCTTAGATAGAAAAATGTACTGTAAGGAGTTTCAGCTAATTCTTTAATAGAGAAATAGAGCTGCGTTTGTGCGAGCACGCCCTAAATTAAAGTGTCTGTAAATTAGACGAGCAGAGATTCGGGTTGCTTAGATCTCACGCTCCCTTTGAAGATCTGGTTGCATACTCCGGCTCGCCTGCTGTAAACATTCTCAGGGTGCTTTTACAGATCCCTTATGAAGCATGTGGTTAGCTTTAATGAGTAACAAAACTAGGGGGTTGGGGCTGGAATGGGGAGGGATGTTTAAAACATAAGTGGAATTGTCTTGTCCCCTACCCCCTCCTCGGCACATTCAGCCGGTCAGTCGTACGGAGCATGCAGGGAGATTAGGGTTCAGTGGGAGATTTTGGTATTGTGCATATGGCAGGGGTATTTAAAATGGCACCACGGTGTGTGTGAGAGAGAGAGAGAGGTTTCTCCGTCTGGAGACGCAAGATGGAAAGAATAAGCTACAAAAAGAAAGCCGTTAAGATCTGAAGAGCCTGGAAGCGAGCGTGGGTGTGCATGCTAAGATAAGCTACAGGTGTCTTATGAGCATGCACAAATAAGTTACAGGTGTCTACAAGCATGCTTGGGCAAGTTACAGGTGCCCAAGTGTCTACAGTGCACCCGGAAAATATTCACAGCGCTTCACTTATGTACATGTAACTTTTTTCATTTTTCATTTGTAATAAATGTGCAAAGATTTCAAACAAACTTCTTTCATGTTGTCATTATGGGGTACTGTTTGTAGAATTTTGAGAAAAATAGTGAATTTAATCCATTTTGGAATAAGCTGTAACATAATAACATGTGGAGAAAGTGAAGCGCTGGGAATACTTTCCGGATGCACTGTACAAGTATGCACATGTATGTTATAGGTGTGTACAAGCATGCAAATTGAGGTTACAGGTGTAAACACCTGGGACTCCTACGCCACCTCGTTGCTATGCTGCACCCTCAGATCCTCCAGCACTGCTCAACTGGTCCCAACATCTCTCAGGGTTTGAGGAAGACCTGCACCAAGGTTGTTCTCAGTTCTGGCACTGAGATGGTGGAATGAACTTCCTCTAGACAGCTGAGTCACACATGTGGTTTAAATGAGTCTTCAGACCTAGAGCATGCACATGGAAGTCATGATTGTCTCAGAGCATGCACATGGAAGTCATGATTGTCTCAGAGCATGCACATGGAAGTCATGATTGTCTCAGAGCATGCACATGGAAGTTGCAGGTGCCTACAGGTTGTGTACAAGCATGCACATGCAGGGCCAAGGTGTCTACAAGCATGCTTCTGTAAATAAGAGCTGTCTAGGAACATGCAAATGAGGTGTTTATGAACTTATACATGGGCTATGAGCATGCGTGTATAAGCTACAGGTGTGTGTTTGTGTGCATGTATAAGTGTGTGTGTACATGTATAAGTTACAGGTGTGTGTTTGTGTGCATGTATAAGTGTGTGTATACATGTATAAGTTACAGGTGTGTGTTTGTGTACATGTGTAAGCTACAGGTGTGTGTTTGTGTGCATGTATAAGTGTGTGTATACATGTATAAGTTACAGGTGTGTGTTTGTGTACATGTGTAAGCTACAGGTGTGTGTTTGTGTGCATGTATAAGTGTGTGTATACATGTATAAGCTACAGGTGTGTGTTTGTGTGCATGTATAAGTGTGTGTATACATGTATAAGTTACAGGTGTGTGTTTGTGTACATGTGTAAGCTACAGGTGTGTGTTTGTGTGCATGTGTAAGTGTGTGTGTACATGTATAAGTTACAGGTGTGTGTTTGTGTACATGTGTAAGCTACAGGTGTGTGTTTGTGTGCATGTATAAGTGTGTGTATACATGTATAAGTTACAGGTGTGTGTTTGTGTACATGTGTAAGCTACAGGTGTGTGTTTGTGTGCATGTATAAGTGTGTGTACATGTATAAGTTACAGGTGTGTGTTTGTGTACATGTGTAAGCTACAGGTGTGTGTTTGTGTACATGTATAAGTGTGTGTGTACATGTATAAGTTACAGGTGTGTGTTTGTGTACATGTGTAAGTTGCAGGTGTGTGTTTGTGTACATGTGTAAGTGTGTGTGTACATGTATAAGTTACAGGTGTGTGTTTGTGTACATGTGTAAGCTACAGGTGTGTGTTTGTGTGCATGTATAAGTGTGTGTGTACATGTATAAGTTACAGGTGTGTGTTTGTGTACATGTGTAAGCTACAGGTGTGTGTTTGTGTGCATGTATAAGTGTGTGTGTACATGTATAAGTTACAGGTGTGTGTTTGTGTACATGTGTAAGCTACAGGTGTGTGTTTGTGTGCATGTATAAGTGTGTGTGTACATGTATAAGTTGCAGGTGTGTGTTTGTGTACATGTATAAGTGTGTATGTACATGTATAAGTTACAGGTGTGTGTTTGTGTACATGTGTAAGTGTGTGTGTACATGTATAAGTTACAGGTGTGTGTTTGTGTACATGTGTAAGTTGCAGGTGTGTGTTTGTGTACATGTATAAGTGTGTATGTACATGTATAAGTTACAGGTGTATGTTTGTGTACATGTGTAAGTTACAGGTGTGTGTTTGCGTACATGTATAAGTGTGTGTGTACATGTGTAGGTTACAGGTGTGTGTTTGTGTACATGTGTAGGTTACAGGTGTGTATTTGTGTACATATATAAGTGTGTGTGTACATGTATAAGTTACAGGTGTGTGTTTGTGTACATGTGTAAGTTGCAGGTGTGTGTTTGTGTACATGTATAAGTGTGTATGTACATGTATAAGTTACAGGTGTGTGTTTGTGTACATGTGTAAGTTACAGGTGTGTGTTTGTGTACATGTATAAGTGTGTGTGTACATGTATAAGTTACAGGTGTGTGTTTGTGTACATGTGTAGGTTACAGGTGTGTGTTTGTGTACATGTGTAGGTTACAGGTGTGTGTTTGTGTACATATATAAGTGTGTGTGTACATGTATAAGTTACAGGTGTGTGTTTGTGTACATGTGTAAGTTGCAGGTGTGTGTTTGTGTACATGTATAAGTGTGTGTGTACATGTATAAGTTACAGGTGTGTGTTTGTGTACATGTGTAAGTTACAGGTGTGTGTTTGTGTACATGTATAAGTGTGTGTGTACATGTATAAGTTACAGGTGTGTGTTTGTGTACATGTGTAGGTTACAGGTGTGTGTTTGTGTACATGTGTAGGTTACAGGTGTGTGTTTGTGTACATATATGTGTGTGTGCACATGTATAAGTTACAGGTGTGTGTTTGTGTACATGTGTAAGTGTGTGTTTGTGTGCATGTATGTGTGTGTTTGTGTAAATATGAAAGTGTTTGTGTACATGTGTAATTGTGTGTTTGTGTGTAAGTTACAGGTGTGTGTACATGTATAAGTGTGTGTTTTTGTACATGTGTAAGTTACAGGTGTGTGTTTGTGTACATGTATAAGTGTGTGTTCGTGTACATGTATAAGTTACAGGTGTGTGTTTGTGTACATGTGTGTACATGTGTAAGTGTGTGTTTGTGTACATGTATAAGTTACATGTGTGTGTTTGTTTACATGTATAAGTGTGTGTTTGTGTACATGTGTAAGTGTGTGTTTGTGTACATGTATAAGTTACAGGTGTGTGTTTGTTTACATGTATAAGTGTGTGTTTGTGTACATGTGTAAGTGTGTGTTTGTGTACATGTATAAGTTACAGGTGTGTGTTTGTTTACATGTATAAGTGTGTGTTTGTGTACATGTGTAAGTGTGTGTTTGTGTACATGTTAAGTTACAGGTGTGTGTTTGTTTACATGTATAAGGTGTGTGTACATGTGTAATTAAAGTTGTGTTTGTGTACATGTGTAGGTTACAGGTGTGTGTTTGTGTATATGTGTAAGTTATAGGTGTGTGTTTGTGTACATGTGTAATTCTGTGTTTTTTTACATGTGTAAGTTACAGGTGTGTGTTTGTGTACATGTATAAGTGTGTTTTTGTACATGTGTAAGTTACAGGTGTGTGTTTGTGTACATGTGAAAGTGTGTTTGTGTACATGTGTAAGTGTGTGTTTGTGTGTAAGTTACAGGTGTGTGTTTGTGTAGATATTTAAATTCTATGTGTGTACATGTGTAATGTGTGTGTGTGTGTGTGTTCTATGTGTGTACATGTGTAATGTGTGTGTCTGTGTGTACATGTGTAAGTGTGTGTTTGTGTGTGTCATGTGTGTACATGTGTAATGTGTGTGTCTGTGTGTACATGTGTAAGTGTGTGTTTGTGGTGTAAGTTACAGGTGTGTGTTTGTGTATATGTTAAGTTCTATGTGTGTTTGTGTAATGTGTGTGTGTGTTGTGTACATGTGTAAGTTGGTGTGTGTTTGTGTCTAATGTTTTTTGTACATGTGTAATGTTGGGTGTGTGTGTGTGTACATGTGTAATGTGTGTTGTTTTACATGTGTAATGTGTGTGTTTTGTGTGTGTTAAATGTGTGTACATGTATAATGTGGGGTGTGTGTGTGTGTACATGTGTAATGTGTGTGTGTGTGTGTGTGTGTCTATGTGTGTACATGTGTAATGTGTGTGTCTGTGTGTACATGTGTAATGTGTGTGTATGTGTGTACATGTGTAATGTGTGTGTCTGTGTGTACATGTGTAAGTGTGTGTTGTGTTTACATGTGTAATGTGTGTGTCTGTGTGTACATGTGTAATGTGTGTGTATGTGTGTTCATGTGTAATGTGTGTGTCTGTGTGTACATGTGTAATGTGTGTGTCTGTGTTTACATGTGTAATGTGTGGGTGTGTGTGTGTGTACATGTGTAATGTGTGTGTGTGTGTACATGTGTAATGTGTGTGTGTGTGTGTGTCTATGTGTGTACATGTATAATGTGTGGGTGTGTGTGTGTGTACATGTGTAATGTGTGTGTGTGTGTGTGTGTCTATGTGTGTACATGTGTAATGTGTGTGTCTGTGTGTACATGTGTAATGTGTGTGTATGTGTGTACATGTGTAATGTGTGTGTCTGTGTGTACATGTGTAATGTGTGTGTATGTGTTTACATGTGTAATGTGTGTGTCTGTGTGTACATGTGTAATGTGTGTGTATGTGTGTTCATGTGTAATGTGTGTGTCTGTGTGTACATGTGTAATGTGTGTGTCTGTGTTTACATGTGTAATGTGTGTGTATGTGTGTACATGTAATGTGTGTGTCTGTGTGTGCATGTGTAATGTGTGTGTATGTGTGTACATGTGTAATGTGTGTGTATGTGTGTACATGTGTAATGTGTGTGTCTGTGTGTACATGTGTAATGTGTGTGTCTGTGTGTACATTTGTAATGTGTGTGTATGTGTGTACATGTGTAATGTGTGTGTCTGTGTGTACATGTGTAATGTGTGTGTCTGTGTGTACATGTGTAATGTGTGTGTATGTGTGTACATGTGTAATGTGTGTGTATGTGTGTACATGTGTAATGTGTGTGTCTGTGTGTACATGTGTAATGTGTGTGTCTGTGTGTACATGTGTAATGTGTGTGTATGTGTGTACATGTGTAATGTGTGTGTCTGTGTGTACATGTGTAATGTGTGTGTCTGTGTGTACATGTGTAATGTGTGTGTATGTGTGTACATGTGTAATGTGTGTGTATGTGTGTACATGTGTAATGTGTGTGTCTGTGTGTACATGTGTAATGTGTGTGTCTGTGTGTACATGTGTAATGTGTGTGTCTGTGTGTACATGTGTAATGTGTGTGTATGTGTGTTCATGTGTAATGTGTGGGTGGACACATTGTATCATCTTTGCTGACTTGCTGAGTTTAATGACCATCAGCACTTAAGTAGAAGATTTGTAGGTTCCTTCATACTATGCATCTGAAGAAGACTCTCTCTCTCCCTCTCTCTCTCTCTCTCTCTCTCTCTCTCTCTCTCTCTCTCTCTCTCTCTCTCCCCCCTCACTCTGTAGATTTATGGTTATGGCTTCTGTTGGGGCTGGGTGAAATTTGTTACGGAAAAGGGTGCCAGGACGAGTTGTGTGCATTAACGTGTACTTCTTTTGTGAAATGTTGTAATGTGTGGACTGAGAGAACTCTGAGAGAACTCTGAGAGAGATCTGAGATAGGTCTTATAGAACTCTGAGAGAACTCTGAGAGAACTGTGAGAGAGATCTGAGAGAGATCGGAGAGAGATCTGATAGAACTCTGAGAGAACTCTGAGAGAGATCTGATAGAACTTCTGTAGAGAAAACTCTGAGAGAGATTGGGCTGATAGAACTGGTGAGAGGATTCTAAAATTCTGAGAGAGATCGGAGAGAGATCTGATAGAACTGTGAGAGAACTCTGAGAGAGATCTGAGATAGAGACTCTGAGAGAGATCTGAGAGAACTCTGAGACGAACTGTGAGAGAGATCTGAGAGAGATCGGAGAGAGATCTGATAGAACTCTGAGAGAACTCTGAGAGAGATCTGATAGAACTCTGAGAGAACTCTGAGAGAGATCTGATAGAACTGTGAGAGAGATCTGAGAGAGATCGGAGAGAGATCTGATAGAACTGTGAGAGAACTCTGAGAGAGATCTGGTAGAACTCTGAGAGAGATCTGAGAGAACTGAGCGAACTGTGAGAGAGATCTGAGAGAGATCGGAGAGAGATCTGATAGAACTCTGAGAGAGATCTGAGAGATATGAGAGAACTGTGAGAGAACTGTGAGAGAACTGTGAGAGAGTTTGGAGAGAGATCTGATAGAACTCTGAGAGAGATCTGATAGAACTCTGAGAGGATTCTGAGAGAACTGTGAGAGAGATCTGAGAGAGATTGGAGCGAGATCTGATAGAACTGTGAGCGAACTCTGAGAGAGATCTGGTAGAACTCTGAGAGAGATCTGAGAGAACTGTGAGCGAACTTTGAGAGAGATCTCACAGAGATCTCTGTTGCTGTTGATTAGAAAACCTTCTGCAGATTCTCTTAGATAGTTTTTTATCTTTAGCTGCTAAATGTCACCTGGCATCGCTCTGCCTCCTCAGTATTTTGGTCATCCAATAATTGTTTTTTTTTTAAACAACAGTTAGCAATGCTTATTGCTTAGTATCACCTTTGTAGAAGTTCAGATCATGGATTGTTGGCCTTTAATAAAGGGCCTTAATTTTCCACTTCCTCTAAGCCTATTGTGTGTATAACAGCTCAAATGATCAAGCAAGCTTACGCTTTTACATCCACAGTGGGGAATGACGCATTTGCAAGAAGTTTGGGGAGGAGGTAAACCTTCGCTCACCTGTGGTGCTTTCCAGAACTATACCCTTCTGTTAAATGCAACAAAGGAATGTAAATAGCTCTTCAAATAACAGAAACAAACCACTTTAACATTGCAGGAACATAGTCCCTTGTGAGAGAACCTTTGGAAAACAAGGTGACCGATATGATCATTGGATTAACCTTTTTTACATCAAAACTAAATTCCAATCTGAACAACCTCTCCTTAACTAGAACTAGCAAATAAGATGGTGATTTTTATCCGGTAGATTCGATTAGAGGAATTCTTCAGTGAAAACCTCTAGCACTGGATTAAGGTCAAATTTAACCTGCCTCAAATGGGATCACTGGACTTAGCTAATCTTGACAAATCCTCTCATGAAGAGAGGGACTCCGGAGCCCAACCTGTCCAGTCTGCCCTGCCGGAACGGGAAAGCTTTATCATTTTCATTAGTTTCAGGCTAATGGGATTTTTCTTTTTGCAATAATTTCCTTGTACAAGTGGAAGCAGGTGCAGTGGTTGCAGATTAACAGGCTGTTTTGACTTGAGAGGTCTGAAGCCTGGGAAACCGATCAACCCGTCCTGGCAACAAGTGGAAAGAGTCAACAGCCTCGTTTCAGTGAGATCACAATGCTGCATCATCGGCCAAGCTAATGAAGAAAAGCAGCTGCTTTTGCTAGAGCTGTGTCCCACTTACACTCTTGCGTCAATGATATAAAATTTACAACAAGTATAAAGACTCCCCGGGGCAGCAGTGTCTGATAAACCCCACTCTTCTTCTGTACATGGGGCAGTAGGAAAGAGGTAAGGGTATGTGATTGGAGCAAAGAAGAGTTTTCAGGACAATCCATGTGTGCCCTGTTATCTTCAATTCAACCACCATACTTCTTTCTTGATTTCAACCTGATCTCTCTTTCAATTAAATTTTGCCCCTTGATGCCAGTCACTTATACTTCTCACACTGACTTTCAAATTTCTTGATATGAATGAACAAATATAAACAGTAATTAAGGTAAGAAAATGTTTTGATAAGCCAGCAAGTCTCATGAATCTCTCATAAATCATTTTACTTGCTGATGGCACCTGACCAGCGATCCCTTGCCTTGCACACTGACCATTTTCACCATTCATTCTGTATAGTCTTACAATAAATTATAGTATAGTACAGTTAAACCTCGGGATAGGAATTTAATTGGTTCTGGAGGCGGGTTCTTAAGGTGAAAATTTGTATTGCGAAACTAATTTTCCCATAAAAAATAATGTAAATGCAGTATTACCAATATGAAGCGTATGTAAACTGTATGGCTGACTACAAAGAATGGACCCAAGCCAAGCAAGTCCATGTCAAGGGTCCTCACAGGAAGTTGTGCCACCAAGCTTGGGCTAAAAATAGAACAGACCACCGATCTGTTAACAAAAAAACGCCCCAACATCAAAAGCCTAGGATTTGCTAGAAAGACTGACTTGAGCTCAGGTTTTGTACTTTGGCTTTTGACATGGCACATATAAAAATCCTGAGGTGTAGGCAGTGGTGGCTAAAAGAGTAAGGTTCTATGCTAGCAAGGTTCTGTGCTTGCCAATGGTGCATCCTTGAACAACAACTGAACAAGTGCGAGAATTATATTAGGCTCAGATTATAAGATGCTTCGGGTAAAAATCATCTGCCAAAAGGATAAATATACAAAAGGATAGAGCTCTAAGAAACTAGCCATTTACTTAGTGGACAGTCCATCTAACTTACTTAATAACTCCATTCCTAGTCTCCTGTTCATAGCGGTTTGTTCAAATTTCTTTTTATGTTTTGAGTACAGAGGATGGATCTTACTTCTTGTTATCCAAATACACTTGTGTACAGTGAAATGAAATGCTTCAAATATTCCAACTCGAAAGGAATCTGGGTTCAGAGGACATGGTCAGCACTAGTGTGACCCAGTAGTTCAGGGTCTCAAACCCTTACATTGCTTTTTAGAAGTCTCAAGATTTGAACTTGCAATCCTCCAATGACAAACACGGCCCTTTAACCTTAACCATCAAGCCACTGTTTCAACTTGTTTTGATTATACGTCCCATACACTTACAATTTCCTCTTCTTTTTAGCTCTTTTCAAATTCCTCTATTGCTGCTGGGTTTCTTTTATCATATCAAGCTCTACTGGATATCTGGAGGTTTTGGTCATTGGTGGAGCTCGGTGGGAGATTCTTAGTTGTCTTCAGTCAAGCAGATCTGGAATGCAAGGGCACGGTGCAGCTTACGACCCACTGATCAGGAAAAAGAGGCCTCTCTCTCTCTCTCTCTCTCTCTCTCTCTCTCTCTCTCTCTCTCTCTCTCTCGCTCTGTCTGTCTGTCTCTCTCCGCATTCTGCTTTATCTCATGCTGCCGTCCAGACTTTCTCTCACTATCTGTCTCACTCTCTAGGGCTTGTGTTTTCGTTTGCACTTTCTTTTACTCTGGGCCTCCTGTTCATTTTTGTGAGAAAAAAGCACATTCCCGACTCCATGCTAAGCATCTAATTTACATGCAAAAGAGTACATACCCAAGCATAGACACGTTCTTGGCCAGCAGAGTGGATTTCTGAATATTTTCATGGGAATACTAAATGCAACGCCCAAAACTCTTAGAAACCAAAAGAGCCCCTGATTGAGAAACTGCTGTTATTTTGTTCTCAGATTCGCCTCTTCAGACATTCCTTTTCCACGGCAGATGGAATTAGGATTCTGAACGTGGTGTAATTAGCCTAATGAGAGCTCTCGGCGCATACGGATTATGGTCGCTATATGACTCACTGTACATTTCAGTTTGACATTGACATGGGCCTGCCGAGGTGCTGAAGAGCAGAGTAGAGACGTTGCCATCGTTTCTATACATTACTAACATGACGCGAAGGTCATAAACGCCTCAGTCAGGGTTTTTTTGAGGTTTTAGTATTCACAGTGCAGGCAGGTGTTTAATGTTGGACAATAGCAGACCAGCTCGCACTTCATCACTGTCAGGATGAATATCACCCCCCACCCCATTACCCCTGTCATACAAATGCCTTTTTTAACTTGCATGACTGAGTAGAGAGGCTTGCAGAGGAAAAAACACTGCTAAATCATACTGAACCCCAGACCCCTGGACATGTATCACTTTCTTTCAGTCAGAACATGGCCCTGTTTTGACAAAAAATAATTCCGAATTCTACAGATCGTTTCAATTTCCTTGTCATTCACTTAGTTTTCCTTCGCTGTTTTATGTAGCATTGTTTTGCTAAATTCCTGACAGTATAAATAACGCATTTTGCCCAGAGGCTATAGGTTGGAGAGGTCATAGCTTCAGCCAAGAGTTTTATTGTATGAAACAGAGCAAATTGTTTGAATTTATACAAAGTTCTCAAGATTACCAAAGTAATAATTTGATATTTGCTGATATCACTGAATCTGCTACGCTTGAATAAGATTTGATTTAGTATCCTTCCTTCAATATGTGACCAACATTGGTCCGTTAATTTGTGAGTGATGATGACAGAGTAGGACAAGAGTTCTGGTCAAATCTCTTGCTAGCTATTTAATCAGTTTTAAAATTGTCTCATGATTTGGTCACTGGCTAATTCCCCTTCTCTTCCTCCTAGACATTTCTTTTAACCCCAGCTCAACACACACCCTTTTTCCCCACACAACCAATTTAACTTTCTCGAACCCCTCGCCATTGCGTCTGGATTTGAGCTAATCTGAGGCCTAATCTTTTAAACTTTTAAACTGACTTCGGTTTCTGTGAATGCTAACATTTCATCTCTGGTTAATCGTGTAACCTGGTCAGTTACTTGGAAAGTGGTCAAGTATGCTGTTC